>JADRCD010155314.1:0-55245 GCA_019843815.1 Montemys delectorum | reverse complement strand
GGGAGGAAGAGAGAGAGCTGGGATTTGGGTAGCCTAGAGTCTCTGATGGAGGGGCCACGGGCCTCTGGAAGCTCGGCATGTTTATTATATACGGTTGAACAAGGAGACAGGAATATTGCACAAAGTTGGACAAGGACACAGGGTTTTTACGTATAGATAAGCAAAGAGGCAAAATTGTTATGTAGAGATAAACAAATTAGCTCATCTCTGTAGAAGTAGTCTGTGCTGAGGAGCAGTCTTCTGTGAAGAACTGGAGAGAGAAAGCCACGGTGGACATTTTCTTCACACAGCACCAACACTGCTGTTTCCCTCTGAGCCTTGGGGTCTGGGGTGGAGTTTGTCACTTTCCCATAGCTCTGAGGCTATGATAGCTTGACACAGCACACATTCACTAGGCCTTCCTCTGCTCCCCACAACTGAGCAGCCACTTGATGGTCATCTAAACACCCACTTGGATGGATGGGAACATGTCAGCACTGAGAAGACTGTGCCCAGACAAAGCTTCTGATGCCTTCATTTTTATAAAATTCTCAAAGATACAAATTGATTTCCACTTAGAAAAGCAAGTAAATAGCTACTTGGTGAGGATAAAAGCATCCGGAAGTGCAAGACACAGGTATTCCTGAGGGCCTGTGGGAAGGTCAGCTCTGACTCTGATAGAAGAGCCATCAGAACCAAGGACCTTCCTAGTGTGTCCCTGAGAAGTATCGTTGGTAAAGTGGGGATGGAAGAGAGCCATGCCTGTGCCTCAGCTCCCATTCCCTGTGGAAGTTCCACCCTGGAGGGTATAACAACAAGGTGGAGAAGGAAGAAGATGACCATAGTGGAGCACGGAGCTATTCACATGAAGCCAAAAAGACTTGCCCACTGGGGACAGCTTAGCATAGAAAAGACATAGGCTCTAAGTCTGTTCAGAGACCCTGCAACCATCAGGGGTGCAAATATCTGGTGAGTTCCTATGTGGACTATGGTTAGAAATGGGTGCCTACAAGTCTTGGGGGCAGGTCTTTCCTCAGGAGCTTTCCTTAGGCCTACAAAGCTTTGTGTCTTGACATGACAAAACTTAAAATCAATTGTTTTCACCATGTCAGATTCACAAAGTTCAAAACTGGGCAACTGAGCAGTATCTAGTGCCTTTGCAGTATCGTGTCCCCACTGATGCTTCATACCTGTCCTTGTACTCCACAGAAGGCAGTGTGAAGAAAGAGGTCAAAAGCAAGGACATAAAGAAAAAAGCTCCAGGAAAGAAGGCCTTGAAGGTAGGTGGGTGGGAGCCCAGGGACCCCATACTCCTCTCAGCTTGAATCCAGTCAGGCCCTGCTAGTGAACCCAGGCGTTGACAGCTCCATCTGTATTACAGAGCACCATGATCCGGATCATCCCACCGGAATGCAACCTAATCGACTCAGACACCATCAAATGTATCCTTTGATAATGGGTGCTTATGGCCCCCAGGATTCTGCTTTGGTTCCTGTTTGCCCTTGACTCAGACCCAGTTGTCGTGGACCCTTACGAGGAGGCCCGGAGCAAAGGTAAGAACATCACCCAGGCTCCTGGCCTGTAGACCAAGGCCACCCAGGTCTGGTGCCAGCTGCTCTTACGGCTGTCTGGAAATCACCTCAAATGGCCTGGAGCCTTGGGTCTGAATACAAGCCGACCACCTTGGCATTCTAAATACTTTGATTCATCCGGGCCTCCTCCTCCCCTCAACTCTCCCTCCTCTCTACCCCTTCCTTCTTTCCCTACTATTTATCCTTCTCTACCAATTCCTCCAACGGAAGAGGAACAGATTCCTACCTGTGCTTAAAACTCACTCCTCCCTAGCCTATGTCCCGGCCCAGTGGCACAGGAGCCCATCCCCCATGCCTTGATGTGGCAGTCACAGCCTCTTTCAACTCTTCCTGCAGACTTACTGAGACCTGTCACAGTAACCCAGGAAATCTTGGACAAGTACCGAGACTCGTTTGCCGCACGGTGGATAGGGTACCTGGGAAACAACCACTTTCCAAGGTTGGGTCCTGGGTCTTCAAAAACTGACTAGAAACCTTCCCTGCTGGCTAGGTGTGTCCTCTAGAACCCGGGACACAACACTAGGCAAAAGATACTGTAATCTTCCCAAGGTCACTCTCCCACATAGGATCTGCCCCAGGTAACCTTGGATCCCCCTCAGGCCAAACCTCCCAAAAAAGGCACACTGCTAGGGTAGGGTCATACACTGGCCCCTATGGGCATGCATTCTGTCTTCCGTCTCTTAGTGCAGATGGGCCTGGAGCAGGGGGAGCCAAGCCAGTTGGTACAGGGGCATAGAGGTACAGGAGTGAGCCTATGCAGGGCTAGGGGTAGAACCCAGTGGTGAGAGCTGGTGACGAAGACCATACCTAGTCCCTGTCTCTATAGTGGTGGTGCTATAGTACTTACCAGAGCCGACTCCACTGGCATGAGATACATGTTTGTTCCTAGACCAGTTCATCCCTGGGAGTCAGGGTGGGGGTCCATCTGAGGCCAGCTGTACACTGGTATATTACAAAAGTAATTTGGGCCCCATGGCAGAATAAGGGTTTAGTGTAGGTGGCAGGGGACATTATCTGCTGGAGGGAGGGGTTTCAAGTGCAATCCCCCTAGACCAGATGTGGTGTGATCATGCCCACTGGCTGTTGTTTTCACCCCCTGCAGCCAGGCTGACTGGGAGCAGGTACTGGACACCTGCAGAGGCTTTTTCTTCTACGGAATGGAGACCTTCCTGTCCCACCTGGAAATAGAAAGACTAGTAGCCATGGATCTGCAAGGTGAGGCCCCTCCTCCATTGACAGCCCCAGCCGGGGCCTGCAGGCACATATGGGACCCTGGAGAGGAGAGCAGGCCCACTTCTACTTGATCCCGAGTCCAGGGCAATGCTTCAGGGAGCCATTGCTCCTTCCCCTAACCTGTGGTCTATCTGAAAACTGTCCCCGCACTCCATTTCCAACATTCATATGGCAGCCACAGGGTCACTCACCCTCCTAGTTGCCCTCAGCACCTCCTTGTATGCAGAGGACCCCTGTTCGGATCTCCAGACTCCCACAGATGAGCATCAGACGTGAAGTGTCACCTCAAAGGGCCAGGCTAAAAGAACCCTGCAGAACCTTCCCAGTCTGAACATGGGCATTCAGGAGCCTTGTTCTTTCTGTGTGTCTACTAACACACAGGCTCAGGGGTATCATGGAAATGCTGTATCCAGACATACCAGGGACTAAGGGGGTTCAGATGCTAATAAGTAGAGGGCACCACAGGTGGGAAGTGACCCAGGCTAAGTTCAGAGATCAAAGAAAGCAGTACCATGTCACATGTTGAGTACAGTGTGCTTACAGGTACCTTGTCAGGAGGGCTATGCTGACACGGCACCCACCTGTAACACACAGCACACAGCAGGCTCATTGTTCAGACATTTGGAGTGTTGCAGTGTGCTAGTCTTTGTGGTTCACAGTCATCGCCACCCCAAGCCATAGGCCCTCTGGTGTGTCTGTGTTTCTCTAAGGTTCCCCAAGGTCCTTTTCCTGACTGTATGAGTGTGTTTTTGTTGGGCTGCTTAGAGCTAACCACCATGCACAGTCAGTGGATAAGCCTTTCCTGGACCCCAGAGATGTCACTTCCTCCCTCATGAGGCATATGGCCCCTTGCATGATTATATAGAAACTGTCTGGTTGCTCTTTCCACACCAAGGCACCCATGCCCACCATGGCCACAGTCTATTTCTATGCTGACTAGGTCTATTTCATCAGCTTGTAGCCCTGGGTATGTACCAGTCATACACAAGTGGATTGAGCAAAACCACATCATCAGAAGCACAAGTAGACATTTTGCCTATGGGAACAGTCGCCAAAGCTCATCTCACTTCTGTGTCCATGCAGGTCCTGTAGATAATCACACCAGGACCACACACTGTAACTTGTTTTTTTCAGTGAGCATTCCTGTCTAGGGTGACCCACTCAGCCCAGAGTACTCATGACCATCCCAGAAACCCTTACATCTGCAGCAAGCTGAGGGGTAAAAGTTTGGTCAGCTTCCAGGGCCCCCTAATGTGCAGTTCCTTTGGCCATCCCCTCTTTGGGGCCAGCTTCTCATACCACCCCCACAGGTGTACACCAAGGTTCCTTCTCTCTCTCTCGGCACCAGTATGGAATGTCAAAAGCGTCCATAAGTGATGGGGGAGTAGAGCTGTCTGTGCTAGGAAGCATTAGAAGTGGCCCTGAGTAGGCTTGCGCCCCATTTCTCGTGTGTGATCGATCAATGGGTGCCTGAAAAGAGCAGTAAAACGTCCAAGCATCAGATTGATTGATCAGAGTACAACTCCCATGGGGATCTGATAATGGTGTGGGTGATTACTGAGGAGCCTCACTGTGTCCTGCAGAATGCCAGATGATGATCCTGCTGGACTTGACAAGGTCCTCTCACAGCCGGAAGCGGAGGATAGAAAGATCAGAGGCCCAAAGGTATCTACTGTTCTTGTTGTGTTACCAGGAGCCTATGGATTGGGAAGGGGGTGTTATGAGCAAGTGCCAATATCTTACCCCAGGGACTGGTGGACTACCAGGGCTGGCTGGCCAGCACCTTCTACCTAATGGTACCAACTCCCACTGTGGGCTCCATGCTAGGCCTGGGAGCTGCCGCTAGATGGATTTGACAATATCTAAACATGCTATTTCCTGTTAAATAGCACTTAACTTTTGTGGGCGAGATTCAGAACTATGAAAGCCCTGGCCCGCATATGCAGTCTAGCAGCTGGTGCAGGGGAGGATGGAAGGAGCACCACCGGCCCCTTGGTGCCAATCCATGGATCTGCTCTACAGTGTGTCACAAAGGTCCCTGGAGGATCCCATCCAGACTGCTATCCTTCTGAGTCTGGTAGGGGTTGAGAGCATTGTCGACAACCAGTGGCCCACACTGCTGAAGGACAACATGCTGAGGGCCACCATCCTGTGGGACAGTGAGTGGGCACCCTGGCTATCCCAAAGTCTTTTTTGGGCTTTTGCTAAAAGCCTTCCAAGGGTGTCTGTAGCCCACCTGAGGAGACTTTTCTCTCCCCTCTCCACCCCCAGACCTGTTAGCAATTGGCAAGCCACTTGGAAAAACAGTTCGTCTCATTCATAGGCTACGCGATGAAACAGGAAGCCAAGGTAAGGTAGAGGCTGCCCACCCATTTGCTTGTCTGTCTAAGTCCCTGGGGTTATATTGTGTTCCATGGCCCTCAAGGATAGAGTGTTCCCACTTCAGGAAGGAGAAGGAATGAGTGAGTGAAGGAAAGAGGAAGTGGAGGAGGAAGGAAAGAGGGAAGGGGGAGGGAAGGACGGAGGGAAGAAGGGGAGTGCATGAGCCAGCAAGCACTATCCTTGTGGAAAAGCCAATGTAGTCTGCTTAGCTTCTGGGAGTTGAACAAGGACTTAGAGGAGTCCAGCCTTTAGCCCACCACTAACACACGGCGGGGGGGGGGGGCAGGGGGAGGAAACAGAGGGAAGGAGAAAGAGAGGGAGGGAATGTGGAAGACAAAGAGGGAGAAAGAGCAAGCAAAAGAGCTCAGTTGTTCTCTCTTTGAAAAGATGGGGAGATCTGGGTGACACCTGAGCTTTCCCTCTGCCCAGAGGGACTACTTTGGGGAGTTAGCCAGCTAGGCTACCCAGTCCACGAGCCCCACGGGGCCACTTGGTCTTCCTCAACCAAGACAAGAAAACCTTCAGGAAGAGCAACTCCCAGACTGAGGATGCTGCTAGAGCCAGGAAGACCCTCCAACTTGTATCTCCTGTCCCTTAAAATCTCAGATAGCCTTCTAGCTTCAGGCAAGGTTGCAGGGTGTTGCTTATTCTAGATGAGACAAACTCCACCTACTCATCTTTCAAAACAAACCTGTGCCAAGATGTGCCGGCTGCTGTGAAGGAATTTGCAGATAAATTTCATATGTGGATACTGGGTTAAAAAAAAAAATCAGATAAAACTCTAGCTAATTGCGTTTAGCAATATGCTAAAGTGAAAATGTACCATAATTCAGAGAGATTTATCCTGGGAGGATTTAAAATTGAGAAATCCAAAATACATTCAATACAACTCAGAAGGAGATTAACTTTTGAAAAATCAGGTGTTTCCCCACCGCCTGAGATGTAGTTGCCGAGGTGGGGCAGGGAGTTGAGTGTGTAAATGAGTATGAGTGAGTGAATGAGTGGCTGAATGAATGAATAAAGAGTGAATACATGGGTGGGTGAGTGAATGGGCCAATTCGTGTGTTCATGAGTAAATTAGTAAGTTGAGGGTGAATCAAATGGATAAGTGATTGAGTGAGTGGAGAGTGAATGAATGAGTGAATGAATGAATGAATGGATGGATGGATGGATGGATGTGTGAGTTAGAGGAATGAATGCATAAATTTGTGGTAGAGCAAGTGACTGAGGAGCCAAGTAAAGGAAGAGGGACCAGAGAGGTAGACAAAGGTGGTGATGTCTGGCTCCTTCCTAACAAACCAGAAAAAGGACTGGGCATGACTCCACCCAGCTCCTGTTGCTAACACAGAGAGGGCTAGCAGGGTGTTTTGCTATAAATGGAGAAAGGGCCTCAGGACCACTGCCGTCGATGTTGGTCCTCCAGTTCCTGTCGGCACAGAGGAGCCCAAGCTTCTTGGAAGAAAGGAACTTTCTAAGAAGTTCCTTTCCCTATGGGTTGTCCTGCCTGGGGCAGGGGTGACTCTTGGCATCACAGAGGGAGTTATGAGGACAGTCTCCAGCCTTAGGATGTCTCGTGGAGTCTGGTGAAGGTAGACAGGTGGATAGGGGTCAGGCATGGTTCTATCCTGGTGCTGTCATTGACAACCTACTGACAGCCATGGAGTCAGACCCCTGTAGTTTCCACATCTTGTCTACACCAAGGAATGGGAGGTAACAGGGCTGCTGTGGTCAGAACTCATGGCCCCCTGCAGCCAGAAGCACTAACCTGCACCCCAGTGCTCTCCTTTCCCTGGTGCCATGCCCTTGGTGAAGCTGGACATCCTGGCGGGACCCAGGCTATTGCCAGAGAGCTCTGTGTCTATACTCCACAGATGAGAAAGCCCAGGCCCCCGTGAATGATCGATTCTCTGAGGTGCAGCCTCACCACCTTGAGTCACTCGCCACTGCCCTCAACTGGGTTCTGTATGGTCTGCCTCACCAAGCCATCGTGTGAGCTAAAGCCTGGAGTCTTTGTGTAGCCACTATCCCTAGCTCTACCCCTCCGTGACTCCTCCCTACTCAGGGCTCTTTCTCCGCTTTCTGTGGCTCACCCAAGCCTTGACACAGCCTGATATCTGTCCTTCTGTCCACAATACCTAATCCCGAGAAGACAGCTGTTGCTGGGTATAGCACCTAGGCTCTTGCTAATTCTCGATAGCCTGCAAGTTTGTTTTTGGTTTCAGTATTTTAGTAAACAACAAAACAAAGTGTACGGTGTGTTTCTGGAAGTTCAGGACAGGAGCTGGGGCTTCTGGCTAAGATCACCAGCACACTCTGGCTCCATCAAAACTGACAGGAACATGTTATACTTGAGTGACCCCCAGATGCACCATACCTGCCTCACACTCTGGAGATGAATGTGGTCCTCCTGTCCCCTGTCCCCTGGCTGTTGTGTCGGGACTCTTGGGGAAAAAAGAAAAAAAAAAAAAAAAGACCCATCTCCTATGTGGTCCTTCTGCAGTTCCAAACAGGCTTTTCCTAAGATGACAGTCAAGGGTGACCTACAAGGCTCTGGACTTAGATGTCCCTCTAAGCCGCAGACTAGAAAGTCCAGGTGTACGTCCTCTTTACCCATTCTGGCTCCCTGGCCAGGAAAGCGGGAGAGCAAAGAGCAGTCCACCGGGCAGGAACATGGAGTCCCAGTGTGCTTCATTAACTTCCCTGACTGCCTGCTACCTCTTCTAAGGGGCCAGGGTCGGGCTATTTCCCACGCTCTCTGCTAGAGACACAACACTATGGAAAGACCAGAGGATCATTTCACCTCACAGTTCTGATAACCCAGAGGATTGTGTCTGGCAATGACCTTCTTGCTGATAGAATTCTGTGTCCCAAGATGCTACAGGCATCTGACGGTGAGCAGCAGGGAGTATACCTCCACCGGTCTCTGTTCTTCCCCTTACAAAGCCACGAGGATCCAGCCATAGGTCTATACACCATGACCTTGATAAGTCTAGGTCACTTCCCAAGCTGGGCCCCAAACACCCACTTTCTCACACCTCACAGCAGGCACTGACTCTGGACATAGTGCTTGGGGGACACTCAGATCATCTCAGTAGTGGGGCTTTTCCTGTGTTCTGAACTAGACCTGTGAAAGGAAGAGATGCAGAGCCACCAGTGTGTGACAGCTATTTCTTGTTCCTAAGCTTTATGGGGCCCAGAGCTGTCTCCACAGAACTAGAGTCAGATGGGTAGCCTTGGGGAAAATGTCACCTGAGGGAATGACAGGGTCTGAAAGAGGCATTCATGACAGTTGAGTGCATCTTCAGAGTCCCAAAACCTGCTCAGTGCCCCTTTGTGCTATTGTCTTAGTCAGGGTTTCTATTTCTGCACAAACATCATGACCAAGAAGCAAATTGGGGAAGAAAGGGTTTATTCCGCTTATTTCCATGTTGCTGTTCATCACCAAAGGAAGTCAGGGCCGGAACTCAAGCAAGTCAGGAAGCAGGAGCTGACGCAGAGGCCGTGGAGGGATGTTACTTACTGGCTTACTTCCCCTGGCTTGCTCAGCTTTCTTTCTTATAGAATTCAAGACTACCAGCCCAGGGATGACACCACCCACAATGCCTGCCCCCCCCCCCATACCTTTATCTCTAATAGAGAGAATGCCTAACAGTTGTATCTCATGGAGACATTTCCTCCAGGGAGGCTCCTTTCTCTGTGATAACTCCAGCCTGTGTCAAGTTGATACACAAAACCAGCAGCTACTGTGCACTCCTGCTGTGGGTACCGAGGGACTGATGCCAGGGCTTCCTAGAGCAGGCCACATGGCCACAAAGAATGTTTTTCTAAAGCACAAATTAATACTGACTATAGTAGCTGGAGGAAAATGATAGCGACAGTGTTACGTTAAGACTACTACCATGCCAGAGGATGTTTATACAAAACAAAACCTGTATCTGGTGTCCCTCAGCCTGGAGTGCAGTCTTGACTATTTCTTCATCCCAAGGAAGTGGAGCTTCATCCCCCACTCCCACCCCATACGCACACCTGAGCATTTAGATCAGCCTTGTTCATGGTGGCCACACACCAGAAACAACACAAATGTCCCTCAGTGAGCAGAAGACAACATTCCCTGTAACACCGCAGTGTGGACCAGTGTCCTTTCACCACAATAAAAAAAGAAAAAAGGAAAAAGAAAGAAAAAGAAAAAAGGAGGATGATTCTGGCTCACAGTCTTGCTTTGAGCCTGGGAAGAGGCAGTGCAGCGTGCCAGGGTCTACGGCAAGCAGAGCTTCCCACTTTACAGCCAGGAGGCAAAAACAGGAGTGAGGCTGGGGTCCCACAAACCAAACCGGTTTGAGTTCCCACACCCAAAGACCTAAAGAACTCTTCCACAGCTGGGCCCAGTCTCCCACAGCGACACTGGGGACCAAGCTTTTGACTTATGGGCTTTGAAAAATACTCCAGAGCTGAACCATAACATCTATTTTTGTATTAAACAAAACAAAACAATCCTGCCCCCGTCCTCCACCCCCCCCCCAAAAAAAAAAAAAACCATCAATGAGCCACCTAGATAGACCTGGAGGGTCCCTGCTCAGAAATTGAAGCCACCATCAAAAGTTACATGATTTCATTGGGAAACATTCTCAAATGGCATGGTAGAGAAACAAGTACTGCCAGGGCATAGGGCAGGGCTGAGAACAGCGGCAGCAAGAGCCGCATTCTGCATCCTGACTCTGGCAGAACTATACACAGACAGAAGCATGACAACCTCACCAACCCTTGGGACCCAGATCATCCTCTCTCCTACTGTTTACAACCACTCTGCAAGATGTCACCACTGGGGGGGGGGAGAGGGGAGCGGCTGAAGGTCCTTTATCCTGGAAATTGGGATTTAAAGAAAAGCACAGGCAGCACCACACCCCAGAGTCCTGGGGGAATGTGGGAGAACAGGAGAGGTCTCTGCTGGAGGTGGGTTCTCTTTTATGCCCAGTCACCTCACCTCTTCTGGGCCACAGTCCTGTGATTTGTTCGACCAGCTAGCAGAGCGCTGTCCTGAGATTTCAGGGCACTGAATCTGATGCCTGAGATGGTGGCCCAAGCCCGGTAGGCGGGTAGCACGGTCCACTATGGCGGGAAGATGTGATACTGCACATCCTGACAGACAAACTGCACAGAATGGTGTAGTTTGCTACAAGCTGTTGAATTGTGGGATTTTTCTTTTTGCCTGAACCCACCAACAGTGTAAGAGTGTATGTGGGGTGGGGGGTGGGGGGTAGGGTAGAGGTGGGCTGCACACTGTTCTTCTGACTTCAGAGAATCTAAACTTAACCTGAAACAGAAATGCATCAAATAAACATCTTTGATGGCGCTCGGAGAGTTATGTGTGACTTGCCTCTGTTTTGTTTGTTTGTTTGTCTTCCCTTTAAAAACATATATGCATACTTGCTCCAGAATTTAAAAAAAATACACAAAACTAACTAATAACCAAGGGATAAATTCAAATCAGAGCAGTGCTGGAAATATGAGCTTTCTTCTACAAAGATGTTGGCACTCACCCAAACAACAAGAATAAGAGCTTCTGGAGATATTTCATCTGCAACATCACATTCTTCACCTTACGCCGTGCCTGCTCATGTGAGAAATATTAAACAGTGAGTGCTATTCCATGTATCAAAGGCGTTAAAATAACTTTCTGAATTATGTCCCAGCAACATAACAAATCACATTATCAATTAGCTCCTGCAGCAGAAGTGGCATTCTGTAATATATTCAAGCATGAAAAAAAATTGCATAGGTGAAATTTATGTAACCCTAAAAACTATGAGGAGAAAAAAGATCGCCTGGGATTTATTGGTCATAATGGGAGACAGGATGTAATTCCAGCGGCGGATGGCCTCTGAGTAAGGCACCCAGCCCTGCCTCTTAAGATGCCTCGCCTGGAGGCAATAGACAAGGAAGGGAGGCAAGGGGCATCAGGCACAAGGGTGAAGGCTGCTGTCACATCAAGCCTGGACTTCCCTGATGTCAGGTGACCCTGCACAGGCAGGTAAGGTGGGGATGGGACCCCCTGCAGGTTGCTGTCACCCCTCAGCCAGCAGAGAGGAGGCACACTGGGTGAACTTCACCTCCATCTTGAATGTGTCACTTAACAGCCTCACCTCCTCTGGGAAATGCCGGGGGGAAGGGGGGGGGGAGCAGGAGCCAGGACTTACCTGTCTAGGGCTCAGAGACGCAGGGGCCAAAGGTCTGACCCTACCCTTGACAATGGCAAAGCATGTTGTCACATAGCCTCTAGTCTGTGACCCACCAGGGATGCTCTGTAAGTGTCTACATCAGGCTGGCCCTCTCCACCACAACTGGTCAGTTAGCTTCTTTAAAATAAAGTCTATTTAAGCGGTGAAAATTTTCAATTTTTAAAATAAAGATTTTTGTTAATAGTTTCTCTTTAAAAATTGGAACATAAAAGAAGTGTGCATAAAATCTCCTTAGCAAAGCTGCACCAAGGTTTGGTGGGTGTGTCCCTCCCACCATCTTCTCGTTTCCCCCAGACTCATCACATCAAGAGGTGAAGTATATTGCATCTGACAGTTTTTAAACCAAAATCCCATTTAAAGCATCTTTTCCTTCCAATTGGTGGCAGCCAAAGTTGGGAATAGGCCAGAGGTCCCTGGCAAAGCCCCTCTGTTGATTCTGCAGCCCTAATCTCATAGGGACTAGATCCCAGCAACTAGGGCTCTCTTGACACTGAGCCTGGGGCTGTCTGGTGGACCACCTACATACAACAGGGGCAGAGGGGCATAAGGGTTTATGGAGACTACAGCCAACTGGGCTGGAGCCCTGGGCAGAAACACAGATAGGCACAGCCTGGATTTCTAACACTCAGTCTCCTCTCTCAGCAGCCACCTCCCTTGTGCCTGGTGACCTTGCTTACATTCCTTGTCTTTTGCCTCCGCTCAAGGAAGTTTGAAAGGCAAAGCTGGAAACCTTCCCCTGAGGCGTTTTAAAGAGCTTTGGAGCAAGGCCTTTGAAGAGTAGTCCCCTTTCTGTCCCTATTCCCTCAGAGGCCTACACCTGGCTTCTGAGGGGAGTCACCAAAGCTGAGGTCCACACACCGCACCAACACTCTCAGCATTTCTCACGAAACTCTCCAGAACATCATTCCCAGGAGGTTACCCTGCTTAGGGTAGCACTCAGACAGGGTCCCTGGCCCCCTGTTCTCGTTGCCTGCCCAGCCTCAAGCTACCGTCTGCCACACAGGAAACCATAGCCTCTTTTGTCCAGGCCTGGTTTCCCCAGGGCCATTGCACCATTGAATGTAACACACAGTCGCTGCCAGAATTTTGGGGGTTCTCTCAGCGGTCCCTGGAACTGCAAAGCAAGATGTTCCAATTTCCCCATTGGCCAGACTGCCCATCTTCCCATCTCCCCTGTTTATCCTGCATGCCATGCCCAGCCTCCTCCTGCCCAGGCAATCCCAGCAGTAAAGTTATGGCCTCGGCTAAGGTAGCCTCCAGCTGGTCTGGATTAAGGAATTAGGCAGGTTAATAAAACTAAAATGTTCACAGAAGCTTGTATATAAATTTCTATTAAGTTGCCTTGTCCAGCATTGGTCCTGTAATAGTTTAATTTCTGTATTAAATAATTAAAACCCTATTTTCAATTGCTGTGAACAATTGTTTTCCTTAATGATCTCCCTAGAGCAGCCAGTAATTTTATATCTTGTAAAAATGATTAAATAGCATCATTATCCCATATCTCTGAAATATAACTCAGCGACTCCCAGAAAGGCCATTTGTATTCAATTAATGCTCCCTTGCATTAAGCCAGCACAATATTACTCTATGCCACACATAACCCCTCTGTACTCTCGTTTTATTATGACGATGATGAAGAGAGAAACAACCGGTTTAATTATCCCATTTCCAACAGAGAAATCAATTTCAGGACGTCTTCACCCCTTACAAAAGAGGCTGCCTGGTCCCTGGGAAGGGCAGAGCAGGAAGGTGTCTTCGGGTGGCTGCTGCAAGCTTGATACCAGGGTCCATGGGGCCACAGACCCCATAGGGAGCTGACCCCAGTGGGGCAGAGAAAAACAGGCCCAAGGTTACCCTCCTCTGTGACCTTAGAGACTACCCTTCTCTGTGGTGAAGGTTGGCAGCTTCTCCACTGCATGGTACCCTCAGGTTTTCTGGCTCTCTCCCACCTGTACAACCCCAGGACCTGACAACCTCCAGAGTAGGAATCTGAGGGGCCTCAGGGCCATGGGACTTCCAAAGGACAGCCTCACTCATTCACTCTCTGGGATGGACAGCCACCCCTTGCTTCTCAGAACCCTCCCAAGGTCCCATGGGGGTTTACTGCCACACAGAGCAGTCAGTCCTCGGTCAGGGCAATCAAGTGATGCTCCCTGCCTTGCTATTCAATCACCACAGTACTGTGGCTGGTGTAGTCTAATCATCTGACATTTTTATCACAAATCACAGAGGCCTGAGGAAGGACTAGATTAATATCCCAATGCCATCGGCTAATGGCCGAGACAGAGCTGATGACCAAATTACAGGGAGTTCTTAAATGTCCTTATTATAGATTTTAATCTTTGTGACAAGAGGTGAGACATAGTGTTGCCGTGACATGGAGGAAGCTGTCGCCCTCTGCATGGCATCCCACCCCCACGGTCTTTGCTGTGAACCAGGCCTGGTGAGGAGGATGGAAAGACTAGTGATCTGAGCAGCTAGGCAGAGACCAGGGAGGACCAACCATGCCTGAGGTCTACAGCTGGAGCCCAGAATGGAGCCTGCTGGCGCTGCTGGCAAGCCTGACCCAGCAGAAGGTTGTGCAGGGCAGGTGGGTTTATGTGGGAATTTTTAAGGGCTTTAGTTTAAGACTTTTACCGAGCAGCTCGATCCCTGAATGTCCTGCCCACTTTGGTGAGCTTGGAGACCCCAGACCCTAAGTCTTAATGATGGGCCGTATTCAGAGAGGCAGCTTAACCCTAGCACCTGAATGCTCATCTTCTGCTATCTTGCTAGCATTTCTAGGAAGCTGGGTCCTCAGTGTGCTTGCCATGGCAGGGACAGAGCAGAGGAGCTCGGGGTCTTTGGGTTCAATCGTGCTCTGCAGATTGTAGAAACAACGGGATGCAGAAGATTCCACAGTAGTAGGGCCCTTCATGCTTAGAGAGTGCACTTCCTAAAATGTCTGACAACAACGGTGGCCATTCTACCACGTTCCCTGAAGAGGTATGCCCCTTTCTACAGGCTGAAATGGAACTTAATGTCTGGAGCTTAGCAGCTACTTCGTGCAATGAGACAGAACTTACATGTGAAGGATGGTAGAGGAACCTGGGTATCTGAGCCTCCACCCTGAGCATTTCATTAAGGATGGTAGGAGGATAGTATTCTACCTCACTGCATCGCTAACTAGAACCCTGAAGACCGCCGCCCAGGTCCAAAAGCAAGACTTTGCCTTCCTTTCTGTGTTTGTCCAGCTCCAAAGTCACTTGAGAATGGCTATGTATCTGGCTTCAGCCAAGGATTCTACCTAGATGAGAAGAGAGAGGAGTGGATGGGGTGTGTCAGAGCTAGCTGACCCAAGCCAGAGAAGTCCAGGTCTCTGTTCCATTGTTCTGGTGTTCTGCTCTAGCAGCTGTTCAACTCCCTGCCTCCCCACTCCCCAGAGTAGAAAACGAGGAAAGATGCTGAACACTATAGCGGCCAGGAAGAAGTGTCAAGTCCTGAGAAGCTCAGACCAAAGCCACCAGGAACCCCAGAGTGCCCCCACCTCAAGTCTAGGCCCTTTGCCTTCAGGGGTTAACTAGGATCCTTCCCTCTTTTTTTGTCCCCAGGCTTGGTGGTTCTTGGCTTTTGAATGAGTCAAGGAGATCCTGTCCCACAATTCCCTGTATCATCAAGAAGAAGGGCTGAGGCTGGGCAGCAAGGTACCCCCCACAACACACTAATAGTCACTAGATTCACACAATAGGACCTGAGTGGACCCTGAGAGCCTGTTTTCTGTTGGAGTGGCCAGGGTGGAGGATGGGTGAGTCTCCAAGTGTTCAGCTTTAAAGAGTATCCTAGCTTGCTTTCTGTTGCTGTTATAAATATCATGACTGTCTTAGTCAGGGTTCTCTAGAGTCACAGAACTTATGGTAGTCTCTATGTAGTAAAGGAATTTATTGATGACTTACAGTCTGTAATCCAACTCCCAACAATGGTTGGCAGCAGCTGTGAATGGAAGTCCCAGGATCCAGCAGTTACTCAGTCCCACAAGGCAAGCAGGCGAAGCAGAGCAAGCCTTCCTTCTTCCAATGTCTATATAGGTCTCCAGCAAAAGGTGTGGCTCAGATTAAAGGTGTATACCACCACACCTTTAGTCCCAGATAACCTTGAACATGTAGATCTTCCTGTCTTAATCTTCTGGGATTCATAGCCACTATGCCACCACACCTTCAATCCCAGATGACCTTGCTTGAACTCGTAGATCTTCCAATCTTAATCTTCTAGGATTCATAGCCACTATGCCACCACACCTTTGACCCAGATGATCTTGAACTCGTAGATCTTCCTATCTTAATCTTCTGGGATTCATAGCCACTATACCTCAAGATCTCCATGCCAAGATTCAGGTCGGAAACTTGTATCTCTCAGCCTCCAGATTAGGGCCACAGGTGAGCCTTCTAATTCTGGATTGTAGTTCATTTCAGATATAGTCAAGTTGACAACCAGGAATAGCCACTACAATGACCAAAAGCAACTTGAGGAAGAAATGAGTTTACTTCACCTTACATCTCTCAAATCATACTCCATCACTGAGAGGAACCAGGGCAGAAACTCAGGGAGGAAATCTGAAGGTAGAAACTAAGCAGGGGTTATGGGGGAAGGCTATTTGCTGGCTTGCTCCTCATGGCTTGCTCAGCCTGCTTTGCTATACATGCTGGTACCACCCACAGTGGGCGTCGTCTACCCACATCAGTCATTAATCAAGAAAATGTTCTATAGACATGCGCAGAGGCCAATCTGACGGAGGCATTTCTCAATCGGGGTTCTGTCTTCCTTAGCTTGTGCCAAAGTGACAACAAAGCAAACCAATCGCAGCAATAGCAACAACAGCAACAACAACAACAACAACAACAGGAAAACCTAATGAGGAGAGCCAGGTGGCAGTGGCATAGCACATGCCTTTTTTCCCATGTAGGCAGCAGAGGCAGGTAGATCTCTGAGTCCAAGGCCAGCCTGCCTGGTCTACAGCTTCCCAGGACAGCCAGGGCTATTCAGAGAAACTGCCTTGAAAATAAAGAAACAAAAAACCCCAAGAAATTAAAAACTCATGAGCACATAGAAAATGCTCCAGATGGGCAAGGCAGGAATGAAAGACCCTGTGTGCATTCCATCTGGGTCAACTCTGTGTGTTTGCACTAAGAGACAATGGGGGAACTTGAACACAGGAAGGAGTCTGAACTGGAGAGGCAGCAGTAGGTCTGTATATGGGCTTTCAGTGTTCAACCTTGAGCTCCAAGACCCCACAAATTTGCCTCCAAACCGGAAGCACTTTGTTGACAGCCATACTCACCCGCTAAGGCAGAAACCACCCAGCGCTGGGAACCGTTTCTCTTTCTCCTACAGAACACAGGGAAGAATCGTGCCAGACCCAAAGAGGAAGCAAGAGATTGTTCATCATGAACAGTGGCAGGAACCCATCCCAGCTGGGCCAGGGAGACCACCCAAAGGCAAGGTCTTTGATGAATAAAGGCAGTGGTGGAAAGCAGGGGTCAAGGCCAGCGCTGGGGAACACAGGAATTTGTAGGTAGAGTGTATTAGTTACCGCTTTATTGCTGCGATAGAGTACCATGATCGAGACAACTTGTAGTAGGAAGGGTTTATTTGACATGTGGTCCCAGAGGAAGGAGAAGCTGTCCTGGTGAAGAAGCCTGGAAGCAAGCAGCAATCTTGGGGCAGGAGCTGAGAGTTCTCATCTTGAACCACAAGCAGAAAGCAAAGATGACAGACACACAGGGAATGTCACAAGGCTTTGAAACTTCAAAGCCCCCTCCCAGTGACAGATCTACTTCCTCCAGCAAGGCCACACTCCGGAACTTTTCAAACAGCAGCAATGGGGATTAGGTGTTTAAATATCCAAGACTATGGGGACTTCTCATTCGTTCAAACTACTACACTGGGCATCTGTGAGATGGCACATGGAGAAATTAGTGGTGATGTATGTAGAGACGCTGACCTGTCTCACATTTCAGGCTAGTGTTTACAGCACCGCAGACCTAACTGTCTGCCTATCCCTCTTGCTGCAGAAGCCCCCTCCCCAGAGTCCTTTGTTAGCATCTGATCCAGGGCTAGACCCATCCTTCTGCTTTGCTTTTTGATTTCCTTTGTTTCAAGTAGGTGTGGTTTGGTTTTGTCATCCCAGAGATCAAATCAAATTTGCACATGATAAAGTGTCCTAGCACAAGATAAAGTGTCCTATCATCCTTTCACTGAGCTACATACCCGGCTCTTAATTTGTTGATATAAGTCTTGCTATGTAGCTCAAGCTAGCTTGAAAGTCTCAGTCCTTCTGCCTCTACCTCTGGGTGCAGTGACTGCAAGCTGCCATCCTTGACCCCACAACCAATACTACCATGCTGATCCCCACACAGTTTGGATTTTAATCTTTGTGGCTTTTTAATTCGCTTTAAGATCTGGTCACTAGACCCTTGTTGCTGTATACCAGGACTTTACCGACATCTACAGGTTTTGGGTTTGGTTTTGTTTGTTTACTGCTTGCACAACCTATAAAAGAGAAAATCAGACCCTGATGCAGAAGTTTGTCTCTCTGAGCTATGGGGACCGACAGCATGCTACTCAATGAAGCATTAAAGTAGGGTGGTGACAGGCCTGCTCTGGGGTCGCTGTGGAGGGGGTTGAAGTGGGGGGCGGGTGTAGCTTAACTCTCACTAACACAAATGTAGCTAAGGTCAGGAACAGTAGTAGAGCAGGAGCTTCTTTCCTTCCTCCTGAGGGGAATCTCTTATCCAGCAAGCCAACCAGTCTCCTGTGGTCTTTCTCACACATGAAGTTTCAGGACCACACTGACATCTGTGCGAATAGCACCAATGCAGAGGGCCAGGCACCAGCCAGTGTCAACGACTGCTGAGCAGTCCAGCATGCAGGGCATCTGGGGAGGAATACTTCTGCTCTAGTGCCTGGCTTCCTAAAAAAGAGTCAAATCTTCCTGCTTCAGGAGTCAGGGTGTTAGGGTGATACTGGGGTTTGGCTGCTTAGTTTCTTGCTGTTCTGTGTATTTCAGGTGTGAAGAGGGAAGGGTTGGTCACATTGTTGGGCTAGCTTTTCATTGCCACCTGGAGACCACATTTGCAATGGCTTTTGGCCTCCCTTCTGTGGTGGGCCATGCTGAGGCTGTGCTGTGAGACGTGCATCTCAGAGAGGGATGCTGATGATGATAGGCTTGAAGTCTGTGGGAAGTTTGGACAGGCCTGGCCAGAGAAGCAATGTAATAACAAGAGATGCTGCCAACCACCAGGCCAGTACATCAGGCTAAACACTGGGTCCCCTAGATCAGACAGTCTCCTTCCGGGAGCTCTGCTCGAGGCATGGCTACTACCTCTCTCCAAGGTCAGTGGTTGCTCAGTGCAGAAACCTTACCACCTACCTGAAAAGTATAGACAGAGTCAGCTGACACCAGCTTATGACCGTCAGGCCTGGGCACTGTGAACAGCAAAACAGCCTCAAAACTTCCCCTAGGGTGGCAGCTCTGGAAGGGACCCAGTGTCCCAACAGTCCCATCACATAGCCTCTTGATTCTGCCCATTGACTGCTGTGAATTCTACAAAGTCACTACTTGGTTAGTGGCCTCTGGACTTAGTTTTGATTTGAAATTAGAAGTTTCAGTGGGGCTCAAGTCAAGGGGCCAAGCCTGGCTGGCTCAAACCAAGGACCTGATCCCCAAAGGACATAAAGGGAGGTCCTGATGGATGCTTTCTACCCAGACTGCTCATCTCAGAACCATCTTCCAAGTCCCACCAACTCCTGGCAGCTCCCTTTTCATGCAATCCAGAGGAGAACTTTGGATATCTGCTGCTGTTTGGCTTAATGTACATATGGTTCCTCAATTCGAGGTTCATAGGACATGGCCCAGAAGAGCTTCTTCCAAGCCATCACTCCCCATGGCTATAAGCAATGCTTGCTGGTAGCTCAGGGGCCTTTGAGAAGGGTCTCGGGACTCTCCCAGAGCATCCAATATGAGACTCCTAGGGTGAGTCTTATGGTGCTCCTGAGGGAAGTCTCATGGTGCTTCTGCGGTGAGTCCCATGGTGACCCTGGGGTGAGTCCCATGCTACTCCTGGAGTGGGTCCCATAGTGCTCCTGTGAGTCCCATGGTGCTCCTGGGGTGAGTGCTCAAGAGTATAACCCCATCCAGTGAGGCTCACTCACACCTAAAATCCCAACTCACAACAGATGCAGGCACCAAGAGTGCTTACCACACTTCCCCACAGGGGACAATCTGGGTGAAGTCCCCTGTTAAAGCTATTGGGGAAAGACAGAGGTGTCAGAGAACAGGCTTATTCATCCCCTTCCCCATGACTCAATGAATTGAAATAATGATGGTCAAAAATAATGCCAAGAAGCCGGGCAGTGGTGGCACACGCCTTTAATCCCAGCACTTGGGAAGCAGAGGCAGGCAGATTTCTGAGTTCAAGGCCAGCCTGGTCTACAGAGTGAGTTCCAGGGCAGCCAGGGCTACACAGAGAAACCCTGTCTTGAAAAATGAAAAAATTAATAATAATAATAATAATAATAATAATAATAATAATAATGCCAAGTGTAAGGTTAGCTCTGCAGGCTGGTCAGGTTCATCAGGGCTGTGGACATGTGCCAGGGATGCCTTGAGATTGACCTGCCACAGGCTAGGGTTAGAGGTATAAAGGGTTTCCCCAGGCTAACCTTACCCCATACTCAGCTTCTTAAGGCTGAATCTCTACAGTTCGCCCCTCCCCCTCATAATTCATTCTTCTTCCTTCTGATTATGCTCTTACTCACAGGCCAGGAGTATTCTGTGTGTTCATCATTTCATGTGTGTATTTCCTTATCTACATATACACACACACACACAGACACACATGCACAAGTCCATGAAGAAATCTATGGCTCCAGCAATTGGGTCTGTCTGAACTTCACCTCACTCAAATCAGTCTTTGAGCTTAAACAAACGCAGTACTTCCAGGAACACTCAGACAGGGCCTGATCCGTCACAGCAAATGAGCTACTTGTCTTGCAGTCATTTCTGAAGACCTGGCTGGACTCTTATTATTTTTTTTTTTTATTAATAGAAGCAATGCACGCTACCAACAAGAAAGCCCCGTACTGAGTAGCCAAGGAAGCTCGGGGCTGTCAGCCCACCAGCCCTGCAGGGCACCTTCCTGAAGTGTGTGGTGCTCTCAGGGGCTTTGAAACCTCATCAGAGTGAATGCTGTTTATTTCACAACGAAATACAAAAGAGAATTCAAGGAAGCATGGAGCATATTTTTAGTAATGGCTCATCAGGCATGCAGCTCTGCTCTCCCCAACTTGGCACGTTTGGGGGCATTTCCTGTTCATACTTGGAGCTGTCCTGTGATGGTGGGCAATTAGTAGTAGCCTCTAAATATGAACAAGTGTGTCCTCTTTGGGTTAATGGAGCCGTCTTCCTTGAAAACAAGGTGTGGTCTGCTCTAGCAATTGTCATGCATTCACACAGGGTCCCAGGACAGAGGCTCCACCATCTTTACCAGCTGACCAGAGCACCCAAGGAAGGGCAAGGCAGTCACAGTTGGTGACCACAGGGTTTCCGCTCACTTCCTTGTCGATTTCCACCCTCAATATTATGTTGCCACACTCAGAACAAATGGCACCCCCCCACCACCACCAGCCTTCTTAGTCACAGAACGCTGTAATTCTAAGGTACGTGGTACTCAGCCTCCAGCTCACTCCTTTGCGTAGTGCTCATCTCCCATCACAAGGAAGCAGCCAGCAAGTCCCCCATTCCCCATCTAGCCTGATAGGATGGTGGACAAAAGCCTAGTGATGATGGAAAGAGTAATTACAAGCTAGAGTACCCAGACCAATCAGGGGCGATTGCCACTGGCCCTCCCCATCACACACATGGACAGCTGGGGCTGCAGGGAGACCTGGGCCAGGGCTTAGCACGAGGATGCCCAGGAGAGACCTCCCCAAGATGCTCAGTTGACTGTCTCAGAAGGCACTGACTTTGGCAGCAACGGAACCTCTCACTAGCAGAGAGATAACTCCAACCTCCACCAGAAAGCTCTCCAAGAGGTCTTGGCTCCTGAGTGAAACATGCCAAGAGCTCCTCTGGAATACCACACACACACACACACACACACACACACACACACACACACACACACTTTGCCATTTCCCCCCAGCTGGTCCAACCCCATCCCTGTATCACAGCAGTGATGGCCAGAGCATTAGCCTTAACACAAATCTTTTACCAGGCTCAGCAGTCAATTAGCTCATGTGGCACGTGGTCAGACCCCCTGGAGGCCCCCAGAGAGAGCTCATTACACGCGATTGCACATCTGTGCCTGAGAGGCCCTGGGGAATTAGCTCTGCACTGTGATTTACAGCGCCTTCTCTTTGTCCTTCCCTGAAGGAGACAAGATTCTTGGAGCCACTCCCCCCACCCCAGAAGAGTGCACCTTGGGTGGCATGTGACTGTCTCCTAGAAAGCCTTCGCCCTCTCCACCTCCTGACCTTTGCAGTCCCACAGCAAGTCCACTTGCTTCTGGGGCAGACCCTCTTGTGACTTAGGCAATGCTGCTCCCTGGCTCCCACCTTGCTTCTCACTGGCTTCCAGCACATAGCAGAGGGTGGGGAGCCCAGCTGCCCTGCTTGCCTCCTTACAGCTGTGGAGGAGTTAGGTACAGAGCTCTCCAAATGAGAAGAACCAGGTACTTTTCAACACACCACAGCAGTAAAAGGGGCTGGATACCCAAAGCCGGAAGAGAGCGGACTGGCCCACCAGATGGTCAGGGCTCAGTTTTGTGTGGAGCAGACCCTTATCTCACAACACAGTCATGAGCATTCAACTGATACCTTAGCAGGGTCATTAGTCATCCTAGCTCCTTAAAGCTTGGTACCTGGTGGTGTCAGAGCTGGTTTGGGACCAAAGAATCAACTGAATAGGGCCAAAGCCTAAACAGCAAGCATGCCGGGAGGGTTGGAAGAGGCACAAAGATTTTCATCCTCCCATAGAAGGGCATCCATTGGGAGTGAGTGAAGCCTTTGTCCAGGCACCTTGTAGCAGCCACAGGGACCTGAAGATTAACGTTCCCAGTGCTGCGAGCCAGCTACACAGTGTGGATGGTGAATACCCAGCATCATTCTTGAATTTCTCCTAGCAGAGCTGAAGCTGAGCAAAAGGAGGCCTTTTGATACTTCTGTGCCAGAACTCAGGCTCCTAAGAAGACACTTGCATCCTCACATCTGCCCTGACCACCAGCTGGGCCTGGCCAGGGTCAGCAGAAGACATCTAAAGAGTCCTGGCCAGCCTCTTCTTTGCACACAGACAGGATGCTCCTGATTCCTGGGTGGCACTTGGGTACGTGGAGACACACAGAGGCAGTGTGCTGGAGAGAGGTACCACACATCCCTGTGAGGACACTCCCACTCTCTGTGACTGCTGGACCATCTGGTCCCTCAATCCTTGTTCAGGCTATGGCCTGGTACCACTCTAGCATCCTAGGCATCTTAGTGAGGTAGTCCTAAGATCTCACCTTCCCCATCCACTCTCTGACAGGACAAAGCAAATAGGTTACCCTCTTTGAGGTCAGCCCCATGCACCGGCAAGCAGGCATCTGTGAATGAATCCTCTGGGAAGCAGAGAAGACACAGAATCTTCTGCCTTGTACTCCCTATGCCAGCTCTCAGAGGCTTTTCAGCATGTTGAAGTGCGAGGACAGTTTCGTCTCCCAGGGCCTCCGTGAAAACAGGAGTCCAAGGTTGTCCCCCCACACCCCCCTCCCCGGCCGCCCCTTTCCGGAAAGGCTGCTTCTGACAGCCTGGATTGACCTTCAGACCCAGAAAGCTATAGGAAAGCAGGCTTGAGATAGAGACCAACAGCTCTCACAGCTCATATGGCTGGAAGAATGTGCCCCAGGCCCCAGGTGCTGAGGACCAGGCTCCTGGCAGCTGCTGGAGAAGGGGGAGTCAGTTCTGCAGAATCCTGAAAGAAACTGGACAGACAAAATCTTCAGTTCACTACCTTTCCCTGAAGCTGCTGCCTACATCAAAACTGAAGGCTCGTGAGGAAGAGAACTAGAGTAACTGGAGGTGGACAGAGCGAGCTCAGGGTAGTCCGGACTCACAGGGCAGAAGGTGCTTGGCCAAGTTCAGCAAAGCCGGACGGTCTGGGGAAAGAACAGGGAACCCCGACCTCCATAGCCAAACTCAGAGGTCTCCCCTGTCCCTGACACTTGGGTCCCCCCAAGCCCTTTCTGCTGCCCAGGTGTCTTCCTGTCAAGGAAGGGTTGACTTCCATCCTGCCTCAGGCCCTCTTTCTAGCCTACACCCAGCTTCCTATTGTTCCCACAGCAGCAGGTGTGCTGTTCCAGAGACCTCCCTCTGTGCTTCCCTCCCTGGCTCAGTTGAATAGCAGGACCCCTTGCTGGGGAGTCCTGCCCCTCTGTTCATCCCAGAGCCTCCCAGTTCCTCATCCTCCCCCTCATTTCCCTTTTACCAACTGTAGGTAGGTCTCAAATGGAGCCTCCATACACTGTTTTGGTTTTGCTGCGAGATAAGGCCTTGTTTGTAGCCCTAACTTTGGCTGGCCTAGTATTTGCTATATAGACCAGGCTGGCCTTGAACTCACAACAATCCACCTGCCTCTGCCTCCTGGTTGCTGAGATTAAAGTGTAGGCTAGTATCCAAACCCCTGGAGCCCTTTGGAACCCCCTGCTCTGCCATAGGTTTTTGCTTATTTAAAAGCATTTATTCAGTTGCAGAATACACAAAACATGGGCCCTGCATCCACAAGGGACCTAGAGTGAGCAGAACCGGTCCACATTGGTCCACACTGGTCTACACTGGCCTCTTCTGGAAAGGGAGTCAAAGCAGACGGCAGCAATTGAGCAAGTGGGAGACGAAAGGTGCCCCAGGACTTGCACCCCACCCCTAGGGCCAACACCCTTCTTTCAGTACTCCTGAGGTGAGTCCTCTGCTGCTGCGGGTGGGGGGCGGGGTACGACCCTAGGAGACACTAGAGGGCGCTGGAGAAAGGAGCATCCAAGTTTTCAATTTGTTGGCTTTCAGCAACCCCAGAACGCTCTTCAAAAGACCCAAAAACCGTGAAGGGCGGGGTGCCATCTTGGGATCTTCACCTCAGGGCCTTTGTACCCCATCTTTTCCCTTCTATCCTGAGCCAGAGGAGTGCTGTCGGGGAGTTTGACAGCTGTACTGACTCAGTGATTGTTTTGCGATGCCCTTTCTCCGACTGTGGGGGAAAGCAATCCCCGCCCCAAGTCTAGAACTCTGAGTCACTCACAGACATTTTGAGAAGCGTTCACACCTGTGCAAAGGACAAAGCTACTGATGGGCTGCCAAGATGAGCGAGCCCAGGACTGAGCAGCTGGGGCAGTGCTAGCCAACAGCTTCAAGGATTGGGGTCTCACTCTCGTAAAGGCATAGTTAGTGTCCATAGCATCTAGGCGCCTCTCAAGCTTGCAAGTCACTGTGATAACCTGTGCCCTCCCACGACCCCTCCGACCAGGCGGCTTCCGGGAGACATTCTTTCACTCTAGGTGGGTCGCGGATTCTCTCCGCCCGCACTAACAAAGTTCCATTCGCCCTTCCCATAGCGGTTAGGAGATCCGGAGGAAGCCTTAGTTAGCTACCTTCAGGGCACTCACCCAGGACAGGACCACGAGGCACACAATGGCGCACAATAAATATACACAGACTAAGTGAAGTTCCGGATGGCGAACCAACGGTCTTCCGACCCCAGCCAGCTAAGTTGGCCAGCAGTCCTCCTCAGTAAAGATTTTCTTCAAGACCAGGAGATGGCGAACCTCTCCACAGCTACACGGGAGGAGCCCCCAGGATCGCATCTCCGTAGCGGGCTGGAGGATCTAGCGCTCTTCCGACTAGTTGGAGCTCCAGGGTGGAGGAGGGCGATCGAGTGTGGGGGGGGGGTATCACCTTTGGCTCTGCCCTCTGGGTTGACGCAGGAGGAGCTCCTTCCTGCAAGTGGGAACTCTGTGGGGAGGTGGCAGTTTAGCCTCTCTATTCTTGCTGGCTCCGCTGGGGGCAAGGCGATTTTGCGTCAAGCCTTTTTATGGGTAGGAAATGTTCCCGACGCGCTAGGCAGGACAGAACGCCTGAAGAGAGCGACGCAACTCAGTTCATCCTTCAGCCTGCACTCTCGCTTCATCCATCCGCACTCTGCCCGCACTGCGCCCTGAGAGTCTCTGATCCCGGGGAGAGCAAGGCATTGAGTATCCAAACAGAACGCGACACTTCTCTCGACTCTGTGGGTTTCAGATGTAGTCGAAGTGAGCCCCTAGGTGTACACAGATCCAGGGCTGCTGGAGAAGAACAGCGACGGAAGATCTTTCGATTGCCTAGATTTAAGGAAGTCTGCACAGGCCTCCGAGAACAGCCAGAGTTCGAGCACAGAACTGCTGGCACTCCTTCTGCCTCACAGCCTGGGGCTCTGTGAGCTTGCGAAAGGCCAGAGCACACCTACTGCGTCTCGCAGTTCGCCTCTCCGAACACGAACACTCATTCCGAGGACAGGAGCTCTTCCTAGCCGGGTCGGATGTTCAGGGTCGACTTTGCACGGTGAGGTGGGAGGTTTCAGGACTTCCCACTCCGCCCGCCTCGCATTTCCCGCCCCACCCCTTTGCTGCTCACAGTTCTGGGTCCCTCTTCTCTAGAGCTGGAGCCCCTGGCCTCCCACATGGTCTCCCGCGAGCTCAGAAAAGTCCATACTGTACCAAGGACTGTCTTCCCGATGCTCAGATCCTCGGAGCACACGCGGTCCTAATCGAAGTGGAGCAACGAGGCCAGGGGCTGGTCTAAGGGCTCGAAGAAAGCAACCCGGAGATTCTAGGTACTATCAGTAGCCCATAGTTTCCAGAGGGCTGAGTGCTCCGCGCTGGAGGGAACTGAGCCTAGCTCCGTTGCTGCTGATCGCTGGTCGCACCCAAATCGATCGATCCTGAGAGTGTAGACTCAGTCTAGGAAGTCAGTACACTGAAACCTCTAGCAGCTAGGGGCCATCTGCGTATGGGAAGATGGGTGAGCATCACACGCGCAAGGTCTCTCAAATTTCAGATTTTGCAGGAGTCAGGGGCGATCACAGCCCTTATTTCCAGTTTCGGCTATAAAGTGGCTTTCCAAGCCTTGACCTGATGGAGACCGGGACCTAAAGACTGAGACACTAACTGTTAAAAAACGAAACTGAACTTCTAAGAGGACCAGCAGGAATGGACGTTAGGCCCCTACTTGGAGCTTTAAGGATCACTTTCGTCCCTAAGACAAAAACCTTGGAGCCCAAGGCAAAAGGGGAAAGTCGTTATTAACAAACTGCACAGAGCCTCCGCCTAGATCGTCAGGACGGGAAACAGTGGATTCTCTTTCCACGGGTTGTATCACAATCAGTACTAGGTATTATGAGGTTTAACTATAAGCACTACCCAAGAAGAGGAAAAGAAAGAAGCGCCAGCGTGCTACCTTTCTCAGATCCTGCTGTGCACTGCTCTAGCTAGCTGCAATCTCAGTTAACCGCCCAACAATTCTATGTAGTGAGAGGCCCCTGTACTAGAAAAGAATTAGGGCCTGCTGGGCTCTACAGGCCGGTCTATAGCCCGTGCTCTAGCCGCTAGACTGCAAGCGCACACCCAGCTGAAGTCAGTGAGTGCGGTGATCCTTTCGTCTTGATTCGTCTTGGTTCTTGAATTCCAAAACCGCTGTCTTCTGGGCCTCCTCGCTGCCTGAGCCCCAGCTCGCCAGAAAGCTATACATAAGCAGGCGAATTCTGGTCCTGAGCCTCAAAGTCTGGGCTCACGTAACCTCCTCAATGAATGCCTAATAAGCATAAAAGTTCTTGGGCAAGGCCTAGCCTCTCCCAGATACCCCAACCCAACTTCAAGGATTTCAGAACCGCGAGGCAGGGCAGCATCCTGCAATAGGCTGTGTGTGTGGTAGGGCCACCGGCCTTGCTCGATATTCCCTGGAGCCATCTGTTGGCAGATTTTGGCAGATCTGAGGGAGTCAAATCTATTTGGTTCCTAGACTCCACCATTTTTCGTTTAAAATCCACCCAGAAAAGTGATACCCACAAGTTCACAATAGCCCTGGGAAGGATAAGGAGCCCCCAGTACAGGGCTTGGGCCCTGGTCCAGGATCGAGTCCCCTGACCTGTGGCGTCCAGCTAGCTGTTCCAGGCTCTTCCCTGAACTAAGCCTACTGAGCTTGAGCTTTCGGAGTGGATCTTGAAATCTACATTCTTTCGGTCGATAAAATATGTTCTCGTATTTTTTCCTGATTTTCCCATTAAAACCTTTGCCTAACTAAACTCCCATCCAACGGGATTTATTTCATCTCTAGGGAGATAAATCAGGGGGCAAATTTACAGCCCCGGAGGCACCTGCCTCGCTAATGGGCCCTTCATGGAGTGCATGGCCGACGGGGGCGCGCGCAGACGGGCCGGACGCTGGCCAATGGCCTGGTCGCCAGTGCCTACAGCCAATCAGCGCGCGCGCCGCGCCCAGGCCCCGCGGTTATCAGTGCGTCCGTCCCGCGCGGCGCCGCTCCGACCTGCCCCGGAGCCGCCACCGCCGCCGCTGCCTCTAAGTATCCCTTGCCTTCTCTCTGACCGCTGCCCATTAGCGGAGCAGCCGTCGGTTCTCTCGCTTTCCCGTAGGGGCCGTCGGCGTTCGTCTGAAACGCGGTCCACGCGTCCCAGCGCCCTTCGGCGCCGCGCGCAAACTTCCCAAGCCGGCGGGCGCGGGCGGTGGCAGCGGGGCCCGGATGGGCGCCCGGGTCGGAGGCGGCGGCGCCCATGGACGCTAACCGCCCGGGCGCGTTTGTGCTCAGCAGCGCGCCTTTAGCCGCGCTGCACAACATGGCTGAGATGAAGACGTCGCTGTTCCCCTACGCGCTGCAGGGCCCGGCGGGCTTCAAGACGCCCGCCCTAGGCAGCCTTGGCGCGCAGTTGCCTCTAGGCACTCCGCACGGCATCAGCGACATCCTGGGACGGCCCGTGGGCGCAGCGGGTGGCGGCCTCCTAGGAAGTCTGCCCCGACTCAATGGGCTCGCCTCGTCCGCAGGTGTCTACTTTGGGCCCGCAGCTGCCGTGGCTCGGGGCTACCCCAAGCCGCTGGCGGAACTGCCGGGGCGCCCGCCCATCTTCTGGCCCGGGGTGGTGCAGGGCTCTCCCTGGAGGGACCCGCGACTGGCCGGTTCCGGTAAGTGGCCCGCGCGGGATTCGGTAAGGAGAGGGGCTGGGCACGGGCCTCGGACTGCGCTCACCGGCTCTTCTTCGCAGCCCAAGCCGGCGGGGTTCTGGATAAGGATGGCAAAAAGAAACACTCGCGGCCGACTTTCTCCGGCCAGCAGATCTTCGCGCTGGAGAAGACTTTCGAGCAGACCAAGTACTTGGCAGGCCCGGAGCGCGCGCGGCTTGCCTACTCTCTGGGCATGACCGAGAGCCAGGTGAAGGTGAGCTCGAAGTGGGCCGGGGTCCAGCAGTACTGAGGTGGGGCCCGGAGTCCGCGTCCTGCGAACGGCGGGCGAGCGGCGGTTCGGCTGCGGCCGGACCGCGGAAAGCGCTGGTGCCAGGCGGGTCCGGAGTGCTGGTCCGGTGAGGTGAGCCTCGATGGCCGCCTGATGACGATCCCTTCCTCAACCCCCCCAGGTGTGGTTCCAGAATCGGCGGACCAAGTGGCGCAAGCGGCACGCGGCAGAAATGGCGTCGGCTAAAAAGAAGCAGGACTCGGATGCCGAGAAGCTGAAGGTGGGTGGCTCAGACGCGGAGGACGATGACGAGTACAACCGGCCCCTGGACCCCAACTCCGATGACGAGAAGATCACGCGGCTTCTCAAAAAGCACAAACCCTCGAACTTGGCGCTTGTTAGCCCGTGTGGTGGCAGCGCGGGGGACGCCTTGTGAGGATGCGGCCAGGACAGAGAACCCGAGAACCGGGGCTCGCGGCATGCCCCGACGCCAGCCGCCCAGCCGCAGTGTGTATATATATTTTTTACAGAATAAGTTATAAAGCGGACGTTGGCGCGGCCTCGGCGTGAGGTGCGGAGTGCGGGGTTTGGGCCGATCTCTTTGTATAATCAATAAATTATTTAACACGTCCCCGTCGGAGCCATGGCTCCCAAGGCTGCACATCGTGTTTCTTCCAATATGGAGCTGGCGCCAGCGGGCGGGCAGGACCCTGCAGACCCCACCTAGCCTGTTCTCTCTGTGGGCGCCAGAGACTGGTGCAGGGGGGCGCGACAGTGCTTGATGACGACCTGGGGCCCGTGTGCGCGTTTGGTTCAGAGGTTGAGCGAGTGGTGATGGTCCCAGAGCGCACGGTGATGGCAGCTTGCAGGAGCGCAGAGATTGTGAGACTGAGCATGCCCAGGCCGTGGGAAGGCAGCTTCAGCCGCCCGGGGAAGGGAAGGACACCGCAGCACAGTGCTTGGAGGAGCCGGGCCAGCAGGGAACTCGGTGGTAGAGACCCCAAAGCAGGTATGATTTCTATTTTCTGTGCAGATCTTTTAACACATTTGAAGGGAGGCCTCAAGTTCAGCAAGGCTTGTTCCATTGCAAGCAGCTAGCACCTCACACTACACTATTTTTTAAAATGTTATTTTCTTTTTCTCAACCTGGAGCAATGAGTGTGCCCTGTTACTATGCACCCATGTCTTGGTTCAGGCCAAATCAAAGCACTGTCCTACCATGGGTAGCATTCTTTCACTGGTATTTTGTAATAATTGTCCCGTTTAGCCAGAATTTTAAACATTTTGGATATAATTACTTAACTCCAGCTGTGGGCAACAGGGCCCGAGGCTCTGCCCTCCCTGGCCCCAGGCTATCAATCAGCCTTCCACTTTCTTTGGTAGAAAGCATGGTTTTAAGCAAGACTACAGAAATCCTGTGAATTCTGCCCAGGCACCCACAATCTTGAGCCTGTGTCAGCAACCGTGACACTCACCATGGGCTTCTCATAAGGCTGACAGAAGGGCCCTCAGCCAGGGTCACTTCTACCTGAGCTAAATCCATGGATAAGACCAGTGGCTCATGCCCGGGCAGCTAAGAGCCTGGTGTCCTCTCCACCCTAGGATCTTTCAGGGCTACAATTCCCTGTAGCAAAACCCCATCTTCGGTCCACTCACAGCTCCACCGTAAGGTGAATGTTAGTGCTAAGTGTGTTGTTTCTACATTAGCTAATCATGACAAGATTTCTCTCTGTAGGGCATTTAAAAAATATTTATTGGGACCATGGAAAGCTTAACACTTTGTTTTGCCTTTTGTGCTGTGGCTCCATCACTGAAGTCAAATGACTTTCTTTAAAAGGAAGCAAGATTTTTTTTTTCCTTCTTAAATGGGGCAATGTGTTGTTTCTGTGTGGTTTCTCAGCCAAAGTTCAGAGCAGAGAAATGTTGATAAAGGTTTTGAGCAAAGCAAAAGAAAAGCTTTAGTATAATTTCATTTAAAAGAGTGAGGGAATAGCCTTTTTCCACTACAGTTAAAAAAAAAAAAAAAGTCCAAGAGGTGATTTTTCTGAGGGCTTGGTGCCCTGTGGCAGAATGGGATTCTGAAATTCCCAGAATCAGAAAGGGCCAGTGCGGAACCGGGCACAAAGGAGGAGGCCACTCCTGGCACTTAGCATTTCAAAGGCATGGGAGAGGGAAGCCAGGAGACAAAGCAGCAGGAACAGTTTTCACCATGATCAATTTTATTGCTTAGGGACCGAGCAGTCACTTCCAGAGGCCTTCACAGGAAGGACCCGCAGCCGGAAACCCACGAACACCGCTGCGGACATGGCACATCGGCAAGCAGCAACCATGGCAGTCACAGACCTGACCCTGGCATCAAGGACACAGGCCAGCCTTGAGTGATCTCTAGGGAAACCAACATTAACTCGCGCCTCCGCCCCATCCAGGAACTGTAGTGTTGAGAAGTAAATCAATAAAAGCACGCTGCTGCTGTGTCTCCTCCGCAGGCTCCGCAGGCTCCGCAGGCTCCGCAGGCGCCTTCCGTGGTTCTCAGTGCTGGGTGCGAGGCCAGCCAACAGGCTGTGCCCAGCATCGCCCGTCGCTTTTCTGCCAGGTTTACACACAGCCCATGCTAGAAGCAATCTGTGGGAGGTGGATGAGGCTATTTCTAATTCTCCCACAAGATTATGGTTTTAATGTAGGCTACTTGGCACCATAAAACGGTAACAAAAGACAGACAAAACGGTTTACAAAATTCTTAAAAGGTACACCCAGGCTAGCTATAAACTTCACATTCAGTTCTTAATATTACACAGAAAAAGGCAGAAGAGTGACAAGCTGCTAGTACAGGCACACCGCAGGGCCCCTCGCCCCAGCCACTTGCTAGGTCTTGTCTCAGGAACAGGTGTTGACTGCTGATGACTCGTCATTCAACTAGACTGCGGTTCTGCCTGCTCAGGACACTCGTGCACTCATACTGGAATATGAGTTTTGGTAAGATTTATAAATTATTTTTAAAAAGTATATATTTATATGTATTTATATATATAAAAATGGAAAGCAGCTGCAGTGTGATTCTCACGCCACGTAACATGGCAGTAGAGTCAAACCTCGGGCCTCGGGCTTGGGCACACATGGCAGCCTTGCTGCCTGGGCTAGTGCCTGGCACATTCCTCCTGGCAGAGAGGGACGCTGGACACCTGGGGCTCTAAATGGAGAAGCTTCCTCCACAGACAATCGTTAAAAATGGAAAACTGTGAAGTCTAAAATACAGGCGCTCTGCTGTCTGTTAGAGTTTTGGCAATAGGACTGTGGCTTGATTAAACCCAAAATGTCTACAATGTCACGTGACAGACACGACAGTGAGGTATGTGAGGCTTTCCGGAGGTCCGGAGGCTGAAGCGAAGTGTGGGGCCGGCCGTCTAGCAGGTGATGCTTGGGCGGGTTCCGATGCAGCTGTTAGGAGGATGAGTTCGATACACTGCTACAGGGAGGTCTCTCGAGGATCCTCTCACGGCGCTGGCACCTCTTCCCTGGAGTGGAATTAGTCATTTGTTAAAGGATCAAACACACCAGGAAAAGCTGCAGAAAGGAGAGCAAGGAGGAGCCATATTTACCACCACGTCACTGCACGACACAACACTTGTGTACATGGGCGTGAGGTTTACCTGCCCCAGGTGCGATTCGGAAGGCCAGGAACACCGGCTGCAGTGGGAGAAAAGGGGAAGGTCAGCATGCCCAGGTTGCTGCCCACTGCTCCCAGACTCTGGGCCCCCCAATATCTGAGCATCTAGAACTGTGTCCAGAGGAGTAAAGGCCAGTCATGTGTACAAAGCACAGACTAGGTCAGTCAGCCTGGAGCTGGGAACTGAGAGCTGGGCCATGATGGACCTGTATAACCTCTTTGAAATGTAAGGAGGGTAGGGTTCCAGATGGGAATCAGTGAAAGAAACTATAGCCAAGGGCCATATGCACGCATGACAAGCGTATGTAGTATCCCTAGCTCAGAGCCCTTAGATGTGGAGGATGTGGACTTATCTAATTTGGCCAAGATCTGTCACCTGGTCTCAGTGTCACTGGAGACTGTGGGCCACTCTGGATTCTGGGGCAGTCGTCTGTGTATAATCAATGCACACCTGGTCTGTGAGACATGCATTACCACATTCTCACAGATGTGAGCTCAGCACAGGAAGGCCAGGAGCACAGTCCCAATGTATTCTGAAGAAGCAGCTGATCATAACCAAGACATGATTTCTTACACACAGTGAGATTCTCTTCTGTTGTGACTGATAATTTCTTCTTGTGCTTAATATCCACCCGTCCTTTGGTATGTTATTAAAACTAAATTAACTCAGACCAACTTTGCTTGCTTGGTAAAGTCAGTCTAAAGAAGATGCCCCCGACTCCCTCCCCACCCACAGGGGTTCAGCTCTTGGGCCCCAGCAACATTGCACAAGTCACCTTGTGGTCTCCCATGCAGACATTAGGCCCGATGTGGTCGTAGGTGGCAACCTTCTCCTCGCTCTCTGACTGAAAGCAAACAGAGAGAGGGGTGTGTGGGAAGGCTGAGGCAATCTGTGGTTGGTCCTGCCAGGAGGGACAGGCAGGGGCTTCAGGGTATCCTTGGGATCAGAGAGGTTGAAGGAAGGCCTGGGGGCCTTACTACATCTCAGTGTGTGGCTGGCTCTTCTGCTGAGAGGAACCCTGCTTCTAGAGAAGAGGGGGGCAGGTCAGCCTGGAGGTCAGGACTCCCCCAGGTCTCCTGTGCCTGTCCACTAGTCTGCACAGAGCCTCTGCAATTAGTGCCACCCAGACCTTCCTTTTAAGGGTGTGTCCTTATGTGCGTAGCTCATCTGCTTCCCATTTCCCCTATTTACACTTGCTTCTGAAAGCCTGCTTTATTAACCTAGAGCATGCTGTGTAAAGCCACGTATGCATAGTAATTAACTGTTCCATGCACTTCCTGGCTTTGGGTTTGAAGACAGAGGTTTTTGTCAATGCTAATCCGTCAGTCAAGTCTGACCAAGCTGGAGTTTTATACCTGCAGCTGAAATGTCTATGATGATAAAGTTAAAACTGACTTATCTTTAATGCAGTAGGAAGCTTAAGGTCAGATTTACTTTCCAGCACGGTCGCCTGCCAGAAAGTACGAAAACCTAACCTTCAGCGCCGCATGCATGAACACTCGCCCATCTTTCAGGAGCATGTGGCCGACTCCTCGGAAGTGGGGAAACATCCATCAAACGCTGCATGGTAAATTACAAAGGCAGCATAAATTCGTGGATTTTCAGCTGCATAGTCTTTGGACAGATAAACAAATTACAGAGGGGCTCAGACAGGATGCAGGCACACCTCACTGAGCATTTGTCACCGAGACTCGCAGGCACCCTGCCGCCTGGTGTTTTAGGACTCAGGAAGCAGAACAGAACATGACGAGGGCACCAGCGCATGGCATGATGGATGGCACTGGAGGCAACCTGAGGTGCTCTGGAGGTGGCTCATGGTGGGCCCGAGAGATTCCAGTCTCTGCAGGCAGAAACCCCCAAGGGCTTTATTCTCAGGGATAAAGGGCAGGTTGTGGTCTGCCACTGTGGCTCTGAAGTATGAATCCTGGTCTAGATACCCATAGATGTGAGGGCATGCTGCCTTGGCAGGAGCTGTAGATAGGCCCCACATGGCCTCATGGGCTCCTGGCAGCCTTAAGATCACTAATTTAAGTGTGGGTTATCTTAGGGACCTTACCATAAGCTCCACTTTTTATAATCTTAACTGGTGGATGACATCATTTCTTCTGTCTACCTCAGTCCCATGGAGGGGCTGAGGCTGCTTAATTCTTTTACTTCTGTCTCTAGGGAGCCAAGGAGTAGGCCCAGGTCACAGATAATATAGTTTCAGGTTCCCAAGTGGGCTTTCCTCAGAGATAGCATCAAACTGGGCACATGCCCCGTTGATGAGGCTAGAAGTAGGGCTGTGTGTCAAGACTGCAGCTTCTGGCCAACATCCTTCCTCGGATCTGGCATTCCTGCCTGAACCCCTCTCCATGGCCAGGACCTGAACATCATCTGTACCCAGCATGCTCTGGAGCACCCGAGTTGTGAAAAGTCTAGCATCTGGGGGACAGTGGCTACACAGTGAAGACCAGCAGAGCCTTAGGTAGAGGACGGCAGGCCACAAACTGGAAAAAGGCCTTGAGGACTGCAAGTGTGTGTGTGTGTGTGTGTGTGTGTGTGTGTGTGTGTGTGTTACACAGGGACAGCCTGCACCAGCTCATGAAAACTATGATGCAATCTAGGGGCATGGTGAAGGTGAGAGTCCATGAGGGGCTCCTCCTCCCTAGCACAGGCTGCAGCAGTAGGGATGGAGCAGCAGAGCACACATACCCCCCAGCCCCCACCTCCTGACCAAGGGCCCCACACCTCAGTCTAACCGTGGCTCTACATAAACTGTTCCAACCACTGCTCCTGTATGAGTCCGCCCTTTTCACTGTTAGATCTGCATGGATGGGTCTGAGAGATAAATCAGATCATGATACTTTTCAAAACATGCAATTTATATATAAAATCTGGGAACTGAAAAAAAAAAAAAAGGAAATCTGAAAGCCCTCCCTTCATGCTGATCCTGCTGAGCAGCTGCAAACTGTTCTTGCTTTACATAACCTGTAGACCCCCCCATAAGAGTTCCACAGACCTCCACACAATAAATTCCTGTTAGACCTTGCTGTGACCAGGGTCTTTGTGCTTCTAGAAAGATGACAGTGGCACCTGCTTGTACCTAAGTGCTAGCTGAGAGGTGACCAAGCACTTCTCTTCTACTCATCTTACAACCATCCCAGCACTCTATGGAAATGTCCCTAGGCTGGTCCCTGTCCTTGGCTAGCCCATGCCTCCCTCTTACCTTAAGAACCAGCTCCTTGGCAGACAGGGACATGAGGATGCGATCACACCAAGCAGGGCATCTCGTGTTCATGTATTGTTCTCCCTGGCTGGAGTCCTCACTGTATGGGTAGCTGTGGAGACATAGGAATGAAGTGTTAACTGGACTCTGGTTCCAGTAATCCCTCAAGTTCTGACGGGAAGGGTGTGCTGCTATCCAGGAAAGAATGCACACAGAGAGGTTTCTAGAATATAAAGCCAAACTTGAAACCTAAGTGTTTCCACCAAAATTAATTCTCCCTGCATGTATCTATATATTGTATGGGTCAGGCTGGCTGGTTCCTAACCTCTTACTCATACAGAAGCCTCTATGCTCAAGGCCTGAGCTTGTGGAGAGGCCACCTGCCTCATGGACCCCACCAGGGGACCTGTCAACTCACCATCCCTGTAAAACCCCACTATCCATGGCACACTTGTTGGACTGTGCTGCAGAACAAATCTCATGTAGACCTAGTTTGGAGACAGCCTTTCCCTGCATAGCCACACTCTACATGGTTTTCAGACCATAAGGACTCTCTTTTAAAATGAACTGTGTTTTTTTCAGGTCAGTTCCAAGGCATCATGCTCATGTGCTTCTGCTGACCTGGCCCCACCGCCACTGCCCTCAGAGAGCTGAGGCACTAGGACCTCTCCAGACCTCAACCATCTAAAGCTGCCAGATGCCATGTGTCCTTCACAGAGACCATGGCTTGTGACCCATGTTTCTCGCAGGACTATCACTTTACTTGATTAAAGTTACCTCAAATTAGGCTAAAAAACAAAGTCTGTGTAATTGATTCATGTAACATTATCACTTTAAAGAATAAAATATCTCCCACGCTTTCTTTTTCAGACAAATGTCCAATGGCCAATCCCATCCCTGTACACCACAGTGACAATGTCCTTGTTCAAGCGCTCCTCAGTCCACCCAATGGGTTGTGAGTCAGAGGGAGCATCACACTGTGAGCACACATGTCAGCATGCCTACTCTGAGCAGTGTTGTGAACTGCAAGATGGAACTGCATGTCTTCCTGGCAGAAGGTCACTTGTTCTCAGTCCCTGCACTGCTTTTAACACTGGACACATAGCACAGCAAAGGCATTAGCATCAAGGACAACTTAGCCCAGGAGCATTTGTATTACAGGAGTCTCACTGAGGACACATCAAGGATGAGAACTCCTGATCCTCCTGCCTCTACTTCCCAATTGTTGGGACTGCAAGAGTGAATCACCATGCCTTCTTGTTCTATTACAAGTCACCATCTCATGTCAGACAACAGCTCTGACACGGTTCCCAACCACAGGTCACTGTCCCTGGACACCCTGATGTCCTGGAGACCTTGTTGGATGTTCTACGGCTAGCCCAGGTACAGAGTCTAGTGGAAACACTGAGCTCTGGGTCTGGGGATTATGGGTGACTTCCTAGTGAGTCTGTAGATGTGGAGTTCTGTCTCCCAGGTGCAGTGAATACAAGGAGAGCTTGTGTAGACCTATGAAGTCAGGACTGTTAAGAGGCAAGGAAGAGACCTCTGTCAGCAGGGGTGGGACCTGTAGTTACTGGTTAGACTAGGCTCCTCCATGAGCCACAGAAGAGAAAAGCTGGAGAGACAGAGACTGTGCATCGCCTAATACTGCCTATACTTAAGAAGTTCTGGGGTTCCATATTCCCTTGCCTCCTATGGGACTCAAGGCATACTCTAGATGCTACAAGGGGAAATGTCTTCAGCTCCATAGCCGGACATGCTCTTCAATACTCAAAATACAAAAGCAGGATGTTCTGATCTACGTAGGTCTGGGAGGCCAACATGGGGTATGTAGCCATTCCACCTTCTCAGGGGCTTCTCAGCTGAATGTAAGGCCTGCATGTGGCTGATTGATGCTGGCAGGGCTGTGCATGCAGACTTACCTGGAAGCAAACCAAAAGGGCGGAGGCAGAGCAAACCAGCCCTATCTCAGCTCTCTACAGCTACCGGAATATTCGTCATAATTAATTACAGTGCTGATAAAATTAACAATTGCCCACCTGTGCTGCCTCCACGCTGCCTTGCTTCCTATTCGACCCTCGAATCTGTCAGGATGTGGGCAGCGCCCTTTGCTGGCTGTTTGCTTGTAGCTTGGCTCATGTGACAAGGCTAGGCTCAAGATCTGGGCAGGCCAGGCTTGGATAGTGTTGCCATGGCCCCCATGACAACACTGAGGGAAGCACAAAGCCTGTTGTGTTTGAGAGTCCTAGGGTGCAGGCCTAGGGTGGTAGGGAGAGGAAGGCAGTGTGATTCATGCCTTTGCTTCAATTCTCGGCCCTTCTTGGACCACAGGAAAACAAGCTAAAGAAAGTTTTAGGTAGCACTGAGGTGGTTCTCAGAATAGGGAGAGCAGACAGGCTGAACCCCACTATGCCAGGCAGGGGGCTCTCTGCTTCCACCCATCAGAGGGTCACCTGTTTTCAGACTCTGCATTTCTTTTAATGTTGGATACACAGTACAGCAAAGGCATAAGCATTGAGGACAACTTAGGCCTGGCATGTATCACAGAAGGAGTCTCACTGTGGACACATCTACATGCACATCTCCAGGTCTGGAGACATAATGAACAGATACTAGGTTTCAAAAGTACCAGCTGCTACTAAACGTCTGAAAAGGGAGGGTAAATGAGACTACAGCCAAAGAAAATGAATGGGGCATCTCAGATCATGGCAATTCTGAAATGCTTAAGTAGAATACCCTAGCAGCTGAGGTGCCCAGGAATGTCCTGGTGGCTGGAGGCCTGAGCTGAGGCCTGCCCCAGCTCCCTTTGCTATGGCTTTAGGGGCAGCTTGCTCATGATGGTTGTAGAGGACCACAGCTTGTAGGCATGGATCCTCTGTCCACTGGTTCACTTACTGTCCCCAGGCTGCATGGACACTGTGCAACCAGGACCAGTGATTGACCAGTCCCATGGCTTCCCTGTTCCCTGACTGCATTCCAAGTCATAAATATAAGTCCTGTTTCTGGATTTTTGGCAATTGTGACCAATGCTACTTCCAATGTTGAATTTACTGGAGGTAAAACATCTATGTTATAAGCATACGTGTTCTTTAAAAACAGTGATCTTATGCCATTTGTTCACTGACAGTGGAGCTCTTCCCACCCAGTGTTCTCTGAGTGAGTAACCCAAAGTCTTCTAATCTGAATGGCACATGAACTGCCCTTTCTAAGTTAAGCTTTGATTTGTGCAAAGTGCACACAGGACAGAAATTCATCAGAGCCCACTGAAGGTGGAAAATACCAAGCTGGCACATCAGTAGGTCTGGCTGGTAGTGAAGTGCACACAGGATCTCCTCGAACTGTCCACTTTATGTTGGCTGGCTTATACAAACGTTGATTGCAGATATGTTCTCAGTGCCTGGAGGTGTTTGTGCTTTTGTACTCAGAATGTCCACTCCACAACTTAATAGCATTTTGGTTACTGCTGCTTTGGGGTTACTTACTGGGGGAGGAATCTTCAATCCTTCCAAGATCCAGGAGGTAAAACTACTCATAACGGCAGCAAGATAACATACATGCTGCTGATTATGCACTGATGAGGCAAAATTACTATGGAAAAAGCAGAGGTGCTTGGAGAAAACAACCAGGCACTGCTCTGTGTCATTACCCTCGGCGGCACATTCACAGCTGTGCACAGTAAATACTTACCCTCCCAAACCCCAGTCCTGGGAAACATGGTTCCTGGGAATAAAAGGTGGGAATAGGAACATCCATACACTTTGTGCCCCAGGCCAGGCAGGAGGCATTTCAGGCCACTGCTGTACAGCTGTTTTACTGTGCAGCTGCCTGTGTTTGGGCAGTGCCACTCCTGAGGTAGGCTGACAGACAGAATCCTCTCAAAAAGAGGTGTCTTTCTGGGATTGGTTGTGATGATTTTGTGGCCAACTACAAAATTCACATGCTCACTGGGCTGGACAGCTCTCCTCTATGAGGATGTGTCTGCTGAGATCAGTGTGTTCTGATGAAAGTAGCACGTGCTCTGGAGTGATGTCTAATACCAACATCCACACAAGCTAACAGCAAACACTATGGGCCAGGTCCACTCAGAGCCCAGAGTGCGTTCTCAATGCAGCGCTGTGGTGAGGAGCTACAGGTCAGCAGAGAGAAAAGCAAAGTATCTATAGCTGGGGTGGGGGGGGTCTGGGACACCTGTCACTCGTCTAGTCAAACTTCTAAGTAAAATTTTAAATGTGGGAGGTTGCTGTTATCTTTTATATTACTTTTGTTTAGAAAATAATCTTTCATTACAATGCTACTTAGTTAACATGTAATAAGTTGTTGTTATTACTATTATTTTAAAACAAAGTATTGGGACCAGGGAGATCAGCATGTAAATGTACTTGCCACAAAGACTGGTAGCCTGAATCTAAACACAGAACACACATGATAGAGGTTAGGTTATTCAAGATACAGAAAGTGGAAATGAAAATGAACACTCTGGGGTAAGGCAGAGCCCTGGATGGTGGGGCTGCATGTTCTGTGGAGGCTTTCTGCCTACTCACTGTGGCCTGTGCCCTCAAGGATGCACAGAAGCTGGCTGCTTTCTGACACATGCAACCTGGGTGCTCAGAACATTTTGTTCTGCATGAGGGTAGTCACATTTCAAATTGCCAGTGAGCCTCACACAGGTTCCTGACCAGCTAGACACAGGAAAACAGAGCTGAGGTGGGAGCTCACCTCAAGAGCTGCTTTTAGAGGTGAGCAGTGTCAGTCACTCACAGTGGCTGTGGGGGCAGTAGAGCCAGCATAGTTATTCTGGATTCACTCTATCCTCTAGGCATCTTGGTAATAGGAATGCAGGGACTCTGGGCGGCCCCAGGGTAGTTGTATGTCCAGTGGTCAGACCTTAGGCCTAAGAGGTGGCACTAGTCCTTCAACAAGAAGGTACAGTTCTAAGGAGGTCCCAGGGCTTTCTTCAAGGGTCCAAAGTGTGTGATGGTGGAATTATCATGGCCTTCCTGTATGCCTCCTGTATACCTGGTGATGAGATGCAGGCAGAAGCCCAGGATAAGAAAGAGCTCATAGGGAGAAGAGATGCTTCAGCCACTGCTATCTCCCAGGAAGGCTTCTCCAGATAACACAGTACTCAGGCTATGGTGCAGCCTCCTGTCTATGGAACAGAACTACAGGAAGGCACATATTCTCATGTTCCTCAGGCAGAATCTTTGTGCTTCACTTCTCTGCAACTAGTACAGCAAGTTCTGGATGTATAGGTTGAAGTCCCAAGTGTGTCCATCAATGAGAGACTGCTTTGTTAGCAGCTGTGCACATGTACAACCATAGTCATATATATACATATATATGTGTATGTGTGTGTGTGTGTGTGTGTGTGCGTGCACGCGCGCGCCTATTCACATAATGTAGTGTCATGAATTCGCCTCCCTTATATCTAAACTCTGAACATACATTTTACACACTCATTCACATATGTACACACCTATACACAGGCCCTGAAAGTATACAGATGTATTGACATATATGTACATATGTACAGGGTACAATGTACAAATGTAAACGGCTCATGTTCTAACCCAAAGGTACATGTCCTTGCACATGTAGACATCCTGTATATGCATATACAATACGACACATGTATACAAATAGTTCATCATACATACATCCTACACACCACATATTCAAACCCACATAGTGTGTACATATGCACATATATGGGCAAATATGAATGCCACTGATTTCTCTGCACACATCATCACTCATGTATACTTGCACACACTCACACCCACACACCTACCTGCACACACACATACACACACACACACACACACTCCTATTTTTGTGCATATAGAATGTTTAAAGCTAACTTCTCTTTTTCTTCATTTTAAGACAGGATTTTACTATGTTGCTGTGTAGCACTGGCTGTCTGGAGCTTCCTGTGTAGACCTAGCTAGCCACAAACTCAGAGATAGAACTTCCTCTGCTTCTCAACCACTGGGATTAATGGTGTGCATCATCATACCAGCCCAAGACTATCTATTTATTATAGCCTAAGAGTGTATCTAGTACTTATGAGGTCACACACCACCACTTCAACCCCCAGCTCCTTCCAGCTTACACTCTTGCTTATTCCTTCTCCACTGGAATGGCTCTCCAAACCACACATGACAACACAACAGAGACTATGAACTGTTTGGTGGTCTTAGGTGCTTTGAGACAGGGACTCCATGTATACCCCAGGATGGTCTCCACCTCCTGTTCTTCCTACGTAGCTAAGATTAAAGTTATGTGCCACCACTTCCAGCTTGCCACAGCTGGAAAACCCAGTAGAGTCAAATGGAGAAGGAACATCAGGGCTTCCTGGGCAGTGAGAGACATCACCAGTGTCCCGGGAGGTGGTAGTGGAGGACATTGTGTATGTACTGAGTTGTGAGGGCAGGCCTCAAGAGCCTTTTGTTGAAGCCCATGACAAAGATGCATGCTATAACTGAAGAGGCCAAAGACACCTGACAATACGCTGGATGGAGCAGTTCAGTTTGGACAACTCTCCCTCTTCCCCACCCATCTTGAAAACTTGAATGCTGTTTCTATATAAAGGGGAATATCTATAAGATGTAAGTGCCTGGTGATGCCTCCTTCCATGTGCTCAGTGTGCACATGAGGATGATGGTGGATGGCTCCCACTTCTTTATTGGTCTTCCAATGGAAGACTATTAGATTGAGGCTATAGTTATCCTCTCGGCCAGAATGGCATGTGAACTCTCTTCTCAGCTTTGAATGTGACCCCCTCATTAAAGAAGCTCTGCTTTTGAGGGCTAATATTATTTACCCTGACATCCAGGATGTTACCGTCTTTAAAGGCCACTTTCCTTAGAACATCCCCTATGGTGAGTCACATAACAAACTCAGTTCTGAAATAAGAATATGGTCACCTCAGGTGCACTCTGGCACTCTTTGCTGTATAACCAACCTTCCCCAGGGCTACTCCTGGGTATTGTGCCACACACACCCCTTCCTAGACATCTCTGAATGCACAGACGATTCTTACAATCTTTCCTGTTTGTGCAAAAGATTCTGCCTTAACAATCCACTGCTGCCTCTGCTCCCTACTCAGGGGAACTTATCCTGACAAGCAGGCTGGAGGAAATGGACCATCAGAGGCCTTCAAAATCACCTTCCTGGGAGGTTTATAATAAGCCCCAGATGCTGGGGTCATCATGCAGGGCCCCTTCTTGATAGTACAATGTTCAATTGACTAAAATATGCCAGTGTGTCAAGATGACTTCAGATCTATGAGATATGACACCTATTCCTGTCAGGTGGGAAAAGCAGGTACCTTGGTTGCCATGTGAGACAGGGCACTCTGTTTAGTTTTAGACTACTCTGGATTTTCAGCCTAGTTGAGTCCTGCTCTATACTTTTGGTGTGCAGGTGACTTTCAAGACTGTAACATTGAGAGAAAAATCTCAAGACAAATGCTAACTTCAGTCCACAAGTCTTGTGGGGGCAGGTATGTTTTTATCCCACTTGTAAACCCTGAGCCTCTTAGGTCTTGGTCATACGGATCCCATTTCTACCAATACCCATGATTCACTGGGGCTATTTCAAGTGTCTAGAGACACATGAGGGTCAGAATAGGTCCCTCGATGTTTGACAGGATGTACTTAGAAAGTCACTTTGTTGCTCATCACTGTGGTGCAGGGTTCCGCTGGTTAGTACTGGGCTATGTTGCAGGGCCAGGTACCCCTGTCAAAGTCTTATGAAGTAACCTCCTTGAGTCTTGCTGCTTGGAGCCAGTATGCAAGTGTCTAGTATCTTGGCCTGGGCACTAACCAGATGTCTGGGAGTTACTAGGTCCTGCGGCTCCTCTTTCTCCATCCCTGAAACTCTATCACCTCCCTCACCTTAGTCTCCTAGGTCAGGGGGTTATGGGTTGGCAGTTGAAAAGGAAATCTAGGTCTGTGCAGAAGTGGATCGCCCCACTGCCATGTTTGATCATATACAGTTGGCACAGAGATGGGGTGGCACTAGCAGAGAGGATAAAAGCTGTCTGTCTGTTAGACACATTGGACGTAGGACTCTCATTCTGAGGAAAAGATCTCTGGTATTTCCCGCCAAACAGGTATTAAATGGGCACTGGCATCATGACCAAGTCAACAGAATAGCTCAGTTTGTTGGAAAGTCCCCTTGTCACTTTCAGTCATAAGACTTGGGGATCTGACACAGCCACAGGGCTGGAAGGAGGAACACCCACAGCCACTGAAGCTTATATCTGCAACAACCCCTTATCCTCAGGAGCAGGCAAAGCACAGTTGCAGAGGATGGTGGGTAAATCTGGCATTTTGGTCCACTACATACCACACACTGCTTTCTGTAAGGCTTTCACACTTCCTTTACAACACAACACTCTCAGGCTCTGAAGGGAACCAGTGCTATTGTTGCAGATATCAATATTCTAGGAGCACCAGAGTGAAACACTTCCACACTCTCCTAGGGAAGCCACACGACGGTGAGTCTCAAGACTTTCAGAGATCCTGAGCGTGCTGCCCACAAAACCAACACCTGGAAAGCTACAACTTTGTTTTTTGTTTGTTTGTTTTTTCACGCTGGAAAGAGGTCTTTAAAAAATAGAATCATTTATTATTCACAGCTAATTCTTTTCTTCAGGCCATGGAAATGATATGGGGAGAAATAATTCATACACATGGGTGTACACATGGAGACAGATGCACAAAATACAAGTGCACATATGTAGACAGACAGACAGACATGCAAAGATTCCATGGTGACATACACAGGTGCTTATATACCACAGGGCACATACATGCAGACATGTGTGTACATACTCATGTTCTTAGATACACATATACACGCATGCCCATGGATGCACACACCAACACTGACATACAGGCACACCTGAGGAGGTTGCTGGGAAGGCTGCCTGCTTCAGCAGGTGCAGGGCCCCTTACCTGGGGGGGAATGAGATGTCCAGTTCATACAGTCTGTCCTTAAAGACAGACAACTCCTTGTCAAATTCCAAGAGCTAAAGAAAAAGAAAGAAGAGAACAGAATCACTTGTTTTCCTCACTAGAAGATGGGGGTCTGTGTGTACGTGGGTTGTGTATAAATTCCTAAAAAACAGACAACCATCCAGTGTGACCTTACCCTACTCAGGGACCAAGATCCATTGCCACCAAGACTCAAGTCACCAGCCTGTCTCTGCCACCCAGCTGCCTTTACTGTGAGAAGTGCAAGAACAAGCTTAGCTGCCTGGCCCTGCTCACATGAGGCATGGGAAGACTCCCTGAGAAGCATGCATCCCCTGCATGGGGGCCTGGCAGTCCTTTCCATAGAGAGGGAAAATGTCCAGTGCTGAAAGTGATCCTCAGAGTGAGCAAGATCAACTCAGCACACCACAAACTGCTGCTGAGTCTGCACACTGCTGAGAGTAGCATTCACTTCCTTACACATAGGAGGTGGCAGACAGCCTGGCTCCCTCAGGAGGCTTCCATCAGAGTCTTGTGCCTGCTAGAAGGAGAGGTCCCACCAGCCATGACTCTGTCCAGTCACCATGAACACCCTGTGGGATGCTAGCCATTAATCATGTCCTACCCTACAGCTGTGTGTAGCCACGCCATCACGCTGGGGCTCCCCTTAAAAGCACACTGTGTCTTCATTTCTTCCTTCCTCCTCATCCATCATTCTTGAATGTGCAATTATCAGCATGTGTACACTGTAATTACTTGTGTGCCAGTCTGCTACCTGCCTACTGGTGTGGGTCTCCTGCCTGTGTGCCCTTCTCAGAGCTGCCTTCATCAGATCAGCACCAGGCTGGGCACCTCTCCTATCAACCAGAGAGACTTTGAACTGGTTAAGGGTAAACCAGTTCAAAGGCAGCTGAAATCCCCCTCTGAGGTGATGCTGCTTATGGGAGAGGAGAGGAGGGTAAGCCATTACTCCAGACAGTCTCCTTATTTAATGTTATAACCTCAGAGCCATGAGGTGGTATACTGGATATTCACAGACTCAGGCCAGAGGTCCTTAGACTCTGTCTGGCATGGCTCCAATACTGGCTTCTGTCTGGCACTACTTTGGTCTTGACCAAATGAACAAAAGAGGGAGACACATGGCCTCTTGAGAGGTAACTGCACCTCTACTCTTCAAGAATGACCAATTGCTTCTGCCTGCTGTGGTTCTGGACTGCCTACCGCCTTTCCATGAGTTAGTTACACACCAACGTCTTCAGGTTAGTGTAGGATACCCTCTTCCTATTGAAGCAATGCTGTTTTACTCGGTGTCTGAATTTTCAATTCTTCCTGCTCCGGATTCACTGCTTCCTGAGGATCTGTGATGTAGACAGGTGTAAACACAGGCAGGTGGTGTCCTGCTGGACGTGGTCCTCTGTCCACCCAGCCTGTCCCATATTGTCAGTCACATGTCTGTTTGGGTGCTGCTTCTGGGCCACTCCCCCTCCTATTCCCCAATTCACAAATTTCGCCTTCACTCAGCCTTGGTATGCATACATTAATTTCAGCAACTATAATTTTAGAGGCTCTGTATGTCCTCAACTGTCTGACATTTTCATGGTCTTCTGTGCCTTTGGCTATTGTTTTCTGACTCTTGATCAAAAGTAGAGCGTTTCCCCCCCCATGCTCAGCAGATTGGGGTTGTGAGCTTATCTTTGATGGTTCAATGCTTGAGAAAATGAATGTGGTCTACTTTCCAGGATATTCTAACCCGGTCACAGAAAATAGCAGACAAATTCTTGAGTCCTCACAAGGAAGTTGTGGGCTGGGCATCCACTGCCCTGTGGTTACCTGGTGGCCTGGGGCCCACAGTCCTGGCATGACACCTGCCTGGGCTACAGAAGCCATCAGAGTACAGTCTTCTTGCCTTTATGGGTTCAAGGCCTGCTATGCCTTCTACCCTGGCTCTAGTCAGTCTTCTAGAGGCAGCAGGGGTACAAATTCTGGGAACACATATAGACAGGGCCCTGCAGAGATGGAATTTGAGTCAACATGATTTCCTTAACCTTGGAGAATGAAGTGCTGGTTTTCTGCCAGGTTAAGTGTTGCTCAGATGTAGGCAGACACAACCTTTGACTGCTAAGGTCCACAGGAGTTTGTGAGCACAGAAGGGGCAGCTTTAGGCCATACCTCTCTCTGTCTTGTAGATTCATTCTCTGCACCCACCACAGGCCAGAAGCTCCCTGGGCATGAGGAGCCTAGATGAAAAGGGCTAGCCCATGCCCAACCATTAGTCATGCAGTCCAGCTTTCCAGTTCTTCAGCTCTACCATGGCCCCAGTATCCAAGCCATGCTATCAACATTAAAGCTTTTTGACAAGCATTTTGTGTGCACGTCCGTGTGTGTGTGTGTGTGTGTGTGTGTGTGTGTGTGTGTGTGTGTGTGTATGCTGGGGAGATGTCAGCAGCTGGTTGAGATTTGGTTTCTCTAATCATGATCACACAGGGTCTATTACATCTCTCCTGTTTGGGGTACTGTCACATCATGGCCTCTACTCTAAAATTACCCTTCCCTAATTTTGTAATATTTAAAGAAAAATCACAAATTTGGAATTAATTTCCACTTTTAAACTGCTTAACTGGTAAGGGAGCTCAGGAATGGCAGGTGAAGAACTCCCAAGTCTTTGATCATTATTTAGAGCCCTAGTCCATATGTCACTCACTACTTCCACATACCTAACCCATGTCCCAGTCTGATGCTGGAGGAGACACATGTGGAGCCTGCTCTCCATCCTCCTGCTAGCTGGTGCTGCTTATCAATAAACATGCTGTGGAACTCAGCTGTGCACGCTTTCTGATCACACATTCACTGTACTTCTGCTGTGCTGAGGGTGGGTATACAGCAGACCCACTGGCTCCCTGATCAACCAGCTGGCTCTGACAGGCCAGTGAAACCCTGATGCTGTGTGACTGCTTGTGGAATGCCTGCTGCACCAGGCCTGCCACATCAACAGGATGATGGGGATTAAAGCTGCTGCCATCACCCACCCAGACCATCAAATGTGAGAGGTTTCTGATTGGAAATTGCACCACACTGCTGGTGAATTGATAATTTGTATCTCTTTGAGATTTTTCACAAACATGATAACCAATTTCACATGTATCTTAAACGTTCTTCTTGATTACAAAGTGAAAAGCAGCAGCGATGTGTGCGGACAATGATAAAGCAGCCGCTAGCCTCACGCATCTGTCAGGAGCCGTCCCAGCTGCACAAATTCCACTGTTGCTGCGTGGACACTGAGCTGATAAAGAAAAAAGGGCTTGGAAAATCAATGCACCCGGAGCCCGGGCGGTTGCTAAACACACAGAAAACATCTCTATCCAACAGGCCAAGCACCTAGAAAATTCCCAAGCCCTGCCCTGGGACAGCCAAGGAAAATTTAATCTCTCCAAATCCTCACCAGGGCACTCCATCCTGCAGCCCTGACAGCCACACTTATAATTAATTATACAATTTCGATGGGAATATCGACTAAACAAAGCTATAAATCATAGAAAAAGTCAATACGCATGGACACATTCAATCATGTCCTGGCCAATGATTACTACTCTTAAAATACAATAATTATTTTCAGGAGCCAGCTTGAATTAAATTTCTGTCAGACAAGTACAAGACCGGTGGCTGATGAAGGATGCGATGGATTTTGGGGGCTGAGTCCGGCTAGGGCACATCCATCCTGCAGACGGTAGTTTGTTTGTAGTGCTTGTGGCACAGCGTGTTCAACCAGGCCACGAGGATGAGATTATCTCCAATACTCATTAGGATGAGGGGACTCAATGCCCAGATTCTGGCTTGAGTGATGGAGGCCGATTCCTTTGAATATGTGTGACCTGGGCAGAGGCCAGGCATCAACAGAGTGACCAGGACATTTCTGAAAATGTGTCTCAGGTTCTGAATGGCAGCTTGTGCAATCATGGGTCCCTGGAGCTCCAGGCACCTGGCAAACCTGTTGCCTTCCTGGATAAGATTCTAGACATGGCAGATGGGCATGAGTCCCAAGAAACTACCATGTGGAATTGTCTCCCACTTCAAAGTTGCATTCTTTTATATTACCGTCAAATTCAAAACGGTTCCTAGATGTTTAGACTTTTTTAAAGAGGTCCTTTCTTTTCTTACTGTGTAGCCCCCAGTGACCTTAAACTTGCAATCTTCCTGGCCCAGCTTCCCAGTTCTGTGATTATAGACTTGTACTGTGTCTGTACAGCTGCACATGCCTAGTATAATTCTTCCTCCTCCTTATTCTTTTCCTCTTCTTTAAAAATATTGTGTGTGCATGTTCGTTCATGTATGTGTGTGCTGGGGTGCTTGGACACATCTATGTGCATATACATGGAGGCCATAGCTCAATATGAAGTGTCTTCTTTCTCCATCTTGTTTTGAAACAGGACTTGTCACTGAATCTGGAGTTCATTGATTCAGCTAGACTTGCTGGCTAGGCAAGTCCCAAGCACCCTCCCCTTTCTACCGTCTCAGTGCTGAGATGACAGATTCACACTGTCACACCTGGCCTTAAAAATAAACAAACAAACTAAACAAACAACCCAAGGAAACTGGGGATCCAAACTCCGTTCCCTGTTTGCATGGTAAGCACTTTACTCACTGAACAACCTCTCCACCCCCATTTCCTCAGCCTCCACCCCTTTTTGTTTGTTTCTTTAAGGTACAATCTCATGTAACCCAAGCTGGCTTCAAAGTCTATGTAGCTGAGGATGCCCTTGAATTTTCTCCTCTCTTGTCTACAGCCCTACAGTAATGGAACTACAGGAATAACCACTTAAATTTCACCTTAAAGAAAGGCCAGAATGGTGTGTGCTGAATGCAGATTATCTTTCAGAGAACAAGGCCGGTCATTCCAATGGCATAGCACTTTCTCTGTCTAGATGTTAAGACAGCTATACAGAGCCCTTAGACCCTAGTGGCATACCCCTGGATGTTTCTAGGACACATTTTCCCATTCCCCTCCCAGTGCTGCCCAAGGTCAAACTATGTCTTCTCCATAACTGCTGGAGTCTCCTTATCTGTCTCTCTGCTTCTAAAATCTTCTGTCTCCTTCTTGGCCCTTGTATCCTTCACTTAAAGGAACCTTACTTGCTTCTTACCTTGCACAAAGACCCAAGTGATCTTACTCCTCTGACTGTAAAGAGCCAGCTCTGATGGAGGCTCCAAGACACCTTCCCTAGCCTTCTCTAAGTTTGGACTCCAGGCAGCAGAGTCCAGTGTACATCTCCTAGGTGCTCAGGCTTATATGGGTTCTTGCTCACTCCTTTTTTCTTCTTTCCTGAGACATCGATATGTAGTTTGGCCTTGAACTCATCAAGTTCTACTCTGCCTCTTAAATTCGGGGATTAAAGGCCTGTGCCACCACACCCAAGTTGCTCTACTCTTTTGTGGTGAACTGGAGTAACCTGTTCCTGCAGTTGTCTGGCAGAATAACACAATCATTGCTCTAGGAAAGCCCCTCTAGAAGGAACTACCAGTAGCCATAGTTTTTGAGTGACTGAGCATGCAGAAAGGGACTAGAGGGCACCGAAGCAGACAAGGGCAAGGGGAAGAATTCCATCAGAGACAGCAGCAGGGCACAGTGGGGAGAAACAGTATGAAGCCCTCCTATGTCCGAACCAGCAGCAGTAGAACTAGGGATACCTGCAAGGTTAACCAGGCATGCTGTAGGGGTGAGGTTAATAATCAGCCCCAAGGCAGGTGGGTCAGGCCTGCCACAGCAGTGAGGATGGATTCAGGCTCATAGAAGTTGCTGGATTCTGGGCTGGATGGGTAGTAAGAGACAAGTGTAACTTCTTAAGAGAGGTAACAGCACAGAGGGCTGGACATGCCAATAACTATGTTCTGTGGAGCTATGCTATGGGTGGGAGCTTAACTTGTGTCATGATAATCTTTGCGGTATACATTCTACCTTTGTGAATAATCCTAAATCACACTGGGGCCACTATATAACAGCAGCTCCCAATATTCCTAAAGTTCTTATTATCTGTGTCTGCTAGATCTAGGAGGCAGACATACCACCAGATGATTTTGAAGTGTCTGAGGGATGCAAGTAGCCTGCATCCTTTCATCTGCATTTGATGTGCTCAGCTCCATTCTAAGTACTATCCATCTATCCCTCCATACCTTACAAAGGGAAGCAGGCATCCAGCTAATTAAAGGCAAGTAAGAGATAGTAAACGTGTACACACATGGCAACAGTACGTGACCTGAAGTACCTGGATCTGTACTCAGCACCTGCATAGGCTCATTCTCTTGGACCACTATTGAGAGCAACTTCCTTAGGACAAGGTAGCTCATCTCCTACCTGTTCCCCCTAGTAGGGGCCATAGCTGGTTATGTACAACTTTAGAAATCTTGGGAGCTGGCTGTTAGATACAGTGGTCAAGGTATGGCTTAAGTTTAGGATTGTCCACAAAGGTAGAGTTTATAACCACAGAGATTATCACCATACAAATACAGTTCCCACACCCCAGCATAGCTCCATATTTTACCAGAACACAGAGATCAACACATAACAGGTATCCAGTAAGGACAAAATTATACTACATTAAATAAAGATGGACCAGCTAGGTGACTGAGAGAGTAAAAACACTTGCTGTCCAAGCCTGACAACCTGAGTTCAATCCTAGTAGAAAGAGTAAACTCACCCCTGAAAGTCATTCTCAGGTTTTCACATGAACATCATGGCATACACCTACACACCAAGCATGCATCTGCTCACTTCACATGTATACCATGCATGCACCTGCTCACGTCCCTCCACAATAATTAATTAACTAATTAATTAATTAACAACAGTTACATAGAGGCCACTCTCAGTGCTAGTCTGCATATGGCTTACATCAGTGCAGATGCCCAAGTCTAGAGATGCCTTCCCAGCAGCTCTAGTCTGGATGGTTTAAGTGGCACATTTTCAATATACACTTTAATTTTCATGCATGTGCTCATATATACCACAGTTGTATAAGTATGGTGAATGCATTCACACACAAAGCTAACAAAATGCACATGAAGATGTGCATGTGTACTCAGGTATATCCCTACACACATACACACATGCACACACACCTTGAATATACAACTCCACCACAAGGATATGAGGAGCTTCTCTCTATTTAAAATGAGGTTCCAAGCCCCTGCTGCATACCTGAGACCAGGAACTCCCCAGTTTACATGGTAGCAGGCAGGACGATACCTCACTCATTCAGAAGATTGCCGTGCTCATGGGTCACAGGAGCTCTATGCTGCCCATTGACCCCTAATAATTCTGGCAGCCTAGCTTAGCCTGACCCAGCCCCAGCCCTACAAGTCACTCCCACTAAGTCTCCCCAGAGCCTGGGCTTACAAGCTGAACTCTGGGTGGCCTGAACACGTGTAGAGGTGCTAGTGATACTCCAGGGCAAGGACCATCACAAGGGGTCAACCCAGGGTGACCACACATATGCCTTAAAACAGAACTTACCGCAGTGCCATTGTTGTCCCGGAAGACATCCTGGTTGAAGTAGTCAAAGAGCTTCTTTTCCAACTGGAGCACGACCTGCGGGGTCAGAGATGCCTCAGTACCCTGTACAACACCGACTCTGCAGGCCAGGTGTGGTTAGTGGCTGCCTGCCCTTAGTCATGAGCCACTTACCTTCCGGTCATTGTCTGACTCCCGAAATATCAACTTTACAACTTCATTGGTATCAGCAGCCCGGACTGTCTGCATTGTAGCCTTTGTGCAGAGTGTCTGCAAAAAAGGCAAGGATGCTCAGTGGCAATCTATCCACCCATTTCCCCAGTTGGAATTACCCAGGGCCCATAATCAATAGCTTCCCAGTGTCACCAATTGGAGGGGAAGGAGATCAGTGTTGATGGAACAGAGGTTTCAGATTCATTCCAGGAGTCTACTCGACAGTCCTTGTGAGCTCTTCCTCAGAGGACTCCCACCAGACTATACAAGGTCCCGGCTGAGTGTAGCTAACGGTGCAGCACAGATGGAGTATGCTCACGCTTCCACAAAAAGCAAGGCTTGGTTAGCAGTGCCGACGCTAGGCAGCAAGTTGAATCCTTCAACAGGGCTGTTCCTTGCTGTTGCTGGCTGCCCCAAGCCTCCTGTGGGGCAGGCTAAAGCTATCAAGCTGTAGTCATGGCATGGGGCACTAAGCCTGCAGGTCCAGGGGTGGATGGCCAAAAGGTCAACAGAATCTCAGGAGACTCTGACAATAAGTCCTGGGCTCTGGACAGGAGTCAGGAGAACTGAGGGCAATGTGTAACAAGGACATGACAAGAGATGAAGTCTGCAGATACTCAGCCAGCCTCTTCCACCAAAGGAAGGATGGTTATGGAGTGACCACCAACCTTGTTGCATGCTTGGCTGTGCTGTCTTTGGTGGTCCTGGACCAAAAGCAACCAAGGAGAGCATTGTTTGATAATTAAGTTCCTGTCTGTTTGAATTAATCTCAATACAGGCAGGAAGGGGTCAATAAGTATTCCCCAAAAGCAGGACAATGTTTGGGACTGTCCCTCCATCCCACCGGGCACAAGAGCCACATCCTCACAAACACACATACACCCTACCCCAATACACATACCACAGGGGCCTAGAGCTAACGAGGAGGGTGAAAACAAAACACTTACACAAATGACAAGGCAGCACAAGACTCCTAGAGACAATGGCAAAGCACCTATTGGACGAATGAAGGTTCGAGTAACTGCCTCCTGCCTTGATGGCGAAGATGGAGGGAGCGGCTACTTTCCAAGCCAACACGTCAGGTATCCAAAATGTTTTTAAACAACCAAGTCAAACAGGATGCAAGAACCTTGTCACCTGGGCTGGCATTGTAGAAAGAGCTAAATGGGGCTACTGACAGTCCACAACTGGGCCATATAGACAAGAAACACTTAAAAACAAAACAAAACAAACAAACAAAAAACCAAAGAGAAAGAGTTTTAGTTAAAAGGAGAGCAGTTTCCTGGAAGTATCTGACCTTTTAAGGTCTCTGTAAGGCAGGATCCCTTAGGGGGTCTATACTGAAAGTCCCCTAGAGAACTGCTTAAGCTCAGGACTCTACAGCCTCATTCCTGCCTGGGGCCCACTGAGGTATCAGGAACCACTGGGCACAAACCCAGGCAGCTGTGACAACATAGTACCCATCCTATAGGCAGATGAGGATGAGGAATGAAAAGAGCCAGCCCTATGTGTGGCAAAACTCAGCCCAAACCCGACACTCCCAAAACACACTCCAGGCCAGGCCATTGACATTCAGGGCACAGATCGGCTAACCCAGCCAAGCCCCCAAAATGGCTTTTGGACTCTGTGTCACAAATCAGTCTGGCTGCCTTGGAATTGTGGAGGATTAGGACAAGTACCCAAACAACCAGGGGCATCAAGGCCACCCAGCCCCCTGCATCCCATGGAGGTCCTGGCCCATCCTGATGCTAATGCGCTTAAGTGGCTTAAGCTGCTTTCTATGAATGGGGGAAAGCCTGGGTGGGGGCAGGCAGAGGGCCATTGTGGCCACTGCAGGACGGTTCAGGAAATTCATAGTTGTGTCTCCTTGAAGGCATCTGCCCTCAACTGTTAAAACCCCTGCTTTATCCCAGCAAGCCGGCAGCTCCCAAAGGATCAACATCTGAAGGTCCCCCAGAGCTGTGCAAGGGCCAGCCACCCCGCCCCTTTCTCCCACATCCCTTCCCATGGAACCTCCCCATTCACAGGTTGTAAAGGCTCCATCAGGAATGAGCAGGCAAAGCAGCCTTCTCTTGGCCTTTCAAGCCCGGGAAGTCGTGACCACTCATGCAGAAAGCTGCCAGGCCCAGCCTTTCCGGCTCAACCTAAGGAAGGGATTTTACTCTTTTGAAAGGAGAAGAAATACCCCAAATGCTATTTTTAAAAAGCCATCTAAGATCTATTTTTATCACCAATGGCTGCATCACATGGCAAAAGAAGAGGTGGCTTAGCTTTCAAAGGATTGTTTTGTCTCCTGGAATATGCTAGAATCACCCATGTGTCAAGGATGTTCACCTGCCACTTCTGGTTTCTTCTTGCTTAGACAGGTACCAAAGCATGATGCCTAGTCTGGCATCCCCAAGCCCAGGATACTGATGACAGCAGCAGACAGCTGTTTTTGTGCTATCAAACCACACAATTTTTACAGCTCATTAGATGTGCACAAAGCTACCCAGTAATCAGATGCCCTCATGTGCATGCAGGCATCGGTCATCTCATCCTAGGGACTAAATCTGTTCATTTCCCTCCACTCAGCTGTCACCAACACTCCTCACAGAGATCAAAACTCTATTAAGGGCAAATAGCCTATTGGTCTTAACAGCAGACCAAGTCTTTCAGATGTAATGTTAGTCTGTTTAGAAAAAGCAAAACTTTCTTTCTTTCTTTCTTTCTTTCTATTTATCTATCTATCTATCTATCTATCTATCTATCTATCTATCTATCTA
>JADRCD010155311.1:2918-31481 GCA_019843815.1 Montemys delectorum | reverse complement strand
CTCTCTCCATGCCCACCATGGTTTGAGTGTGCCACCATACAGTAGTGGGGATCAAAGGGCAACTTTTGAGAGTTAATTCATTCTTTCCACAATGTTGAGTGATCAGGCTGAGTGGCAAATGCCTTCACCTGCTGAGCTGTATCTCCGATCATCAACCTTTTTCTTTTTTAAAAATTTGTTTATTTATTCATTTACATTCCAATATCAGTCCCCCCTCTCCTCCCAGTTCCCACTCACACAGAATCTCCCCATCCCCCCTTCTTCTCTGACAAAGGGGAGACCCCTGGGTACCACCCCACCACCATCCCCCCACTGTGCATCAAGTCACCGAAAGACTACGAGCATCCTGTCCCACTGAGGCCAGGCAAGGCAGCCCAGTCAGGGAAAAGGGATCCACAGGCAGGCAACAGATTCAGGGAGAGCTGCCACTCCAGTTGTTGGGGGACCCACATGAAGATCAAACTGCACACCCACTGCATTTGGGATAGGGGGCTTAGGTCCAGCCTGTGTTCGCTCTTTGTATTAACTTCTTTCTTTCTTCTTCTCCTTTTTTTTTTTTTTTAATATTTATTTATTTTATGAGAACATTGTAGCTGTCTTCAGACACACCAGAAGAGGGCATCAGACCCCATTACAGATGGTTGTGAGCCACCATGTGGTTGCTGAGAATTGAACTCAGGACCTCTGGAAGAGCAGTCTGTGCTCTTACCCGCTGAGCCATAATGTCTTTCTTAAAACAAACAAATGAGAAACAAATGCTACCGTTCAGGAGTGGAGGGTGTGGGTCATCCTCACTGACTTTGCCTCCCATGATGCCACACGTGAAAAGTGGAAGTGTTTACTTTCCACAGGCCTCGATAGCGCTGATAACCTGTGGGTGGAAAGTTCCCTCTCTGTGGCCAGTCACTCTGTCTCTCTTCATTCCTGGGCTAGATCAGTAGGACAACTTCTCAGTTCTGTGACATTGAAGCCTCTGACCCTCACCCCAGGGATCCACTTCAAATTCATCAAGTTTCCTTTCTCTGGCCACCCACAGGAGCCTAGGGCCTTTCACTGTGTGATGCGGTGGGCACGGCTGCTGCCCCTGCTGTGGGCAGGTGAGTGGGAACAGGGACCGGGCTAGTGGGATGGGACCAAGATAACCCTCATTTCTTTGCAGGGTGCCTGGCTTCGCAGAATTTTAAGCTCTCAGTGACTGATTCAGTGACAGTGCAGGAGGGCCTGTGCGTCTTTGTACCCTGCCGAGTTCAGTACCCCCCTTCCTATGGTTCTGTCTTTGGCCTCTGGTTCCGGGATGGGGCCCATGTACACCTGGACCCTCCAGTGGCTACAAATGACCCACATCGATCAGTAGAGAAGGAAGCTCAAGGTCGATTCTATCTCATGGGGAAGCAAGATACTGACAATTGCTCCCTGGACATCAGAGACGCACGGAAAAGTGACACAGGAAAGTACTTCTTCAGGCTGGATGGTTCTGTGAAATACAGTTTTCAGGATTCGATGCTCTCTGTGCATGTGACAGGTAAGTGAAGAGGGGATATGTGGAGGTCCTTGTTCTAATGCCTCTGGGTACCCTGGAGACCACATAATGAGGCTGGTTGGGGGAGAAGCCTCGCTTGAAATAGGGTTGTACGCAGCGATCCCCTCCACATCTTATGTCTCCATTTCTCTCTCAGAGGGGTCAGCTCTGACCAAGGCCCCTAACTTGCAAGTCACATCTACCCTGGTGTCTGGCATTTCTACTCAAGTGATCTGCTCTGTGCCCTGGGCCTGTGAGCGGCAGACACCCCCCATCTTTTCCTGGATGTCATCTGCCCTCACTTCCCTGGGCCACAGGACGACCCTCTCCTCAGAGCTGAACCTCACACCCAGGCCTCAGGACAATGGCACCAACCTCACCTGTCAGGTGAACTTCCCTGATGCTGATGTGACTGTGGAGAGGACTCAACAGCTCAGTGTCACCTGTGAGTGTCAGGACCTGGGTCTCTGGGGAAGGGAGGTTAGGGGTGTGGGATGGAGGGGTTAGCACTGGGTGATGGGTCCTGAATGCCAAGACAGTGGGGTGGGAGGCCAGCAGCCATCTCCTCTCTGAAAAGCAAACAACCCTATGTGTCTGTGCAGATGCTCCACTGAAGATGACCATCAGGGTGTCCTGGGGAAATGACACAGGTAGGGTCGAATTTCTCCTCCCTGGGATGGGTACAAGGACTGCCTCTGCAGGAGATGAGCAGGTATTCTGGAGCTCAGGCAGGAGGAGGCTCAGGATGGGGAAGAAGATGATACACCCACCCCCAGCCCCACACATACTGCACTCTCCCCATTATATCAGTTGTCAAGGACCCAATATATGGATTTTAGTGAAATATAATTCTGCCGATATAAAAATTTATTAATATTTCTTGGTATCTAATGACTCCTGTCTTGGTTGACCATACACAGATATCCTTGCATGCACATTTAAACACACACATACATACACACAGACACACGCACACACAGACACACACACACACACATCTTCTTCACACACTACTTTGCAACTTTATCATTTTTAGTTCAGTCTTTAATACTGACTTACTCATATAGGATGGGATTATACCACTGAGCTAAATCCTAGACACTTTGTTAAAGAGGTTCCTAAAGAAATTAACTCCCCTCAAAAGCCAAGGCCCTAAACTGAACTCAACGTTACAGGAAGCCAGCTCTCTGGGGATTGCAGAAGCAAAGCAGCTGATCTCAAGCCCAGACACTCAGTGGGTGCAAAAAGAGACAGCAAACTCTGCGGTTTCAAAACAGCTCGGCTAAGGAAAGCAGTTAACTTCCTTATTCTGCTCCTAATGCTCCTCACTTTCCCCTTTCCTGTCCTTAGCCACAAACCCCACCTTGCAGTATAGAATCTGTACCCTACTGAACTCTGGTCATTGTGTTTCTGAGTCCTGTTCCCTGATCACTGTGTAGCCCAATCTGGAGACACCCTCTGGGATTAAATAAAGCCTGCCCTAGGTGTTTGAGGTTGTCTAACGTCTTAGCTCTTGTTTCCTCCTACAAACTTAGTTCTTACTTATGCTTGTGGTTCCTCCACAGTCAAACTCATGCTGCCACAATACATGATGTGTTGGTCAATGGCAAGTGACTCAATTAATTTTTCCCTCCTTAAATTTAGTTTTCTTGGAGACTCCCTCCTACACATATTACTGGCGCCATGGTTGTCTAACGCTATGGTAATGTATTTACCCACTTATCTCTTGATAGACCACTGGCGGTCCTTGTCTTTTACTCAATAAATGACTTACATGAAAACTCTCTACATTTGTGACCATGTCTACAAAATTATTTCCTAAGGAAGAAAATTCCAGAACAGAGGGTCATTTGTATTTCCCACACATAACTGCCAAGCTGCACAGCGTGAACTTTGCCTTATTCCCGTTTCCAGGAACAATGTCTTTCCTTGACAAACAGGCCCACCCTCCTGATGTCATGCATGAAGTTGTTGTACTTTCCATTCACATTACCATCCTCTCAAGAAGCCGAGTCTGTTTATGCTGTTTATGGTCTGAGGATGGGGCTCAGTTGGTAGAGGATTATCCTCACGTGCAGGAGGCCTAGGGCTGAATCGCCAGGATTGCATAAACCAAGCATGGTAATCACACTCCTGTAGTCCTAACACAGAGAGGTTTTGAGAGAGAACTTGAGAGGTTCAGAAGTCACCCTCAAAGTCACCCTCACTTACACAGTGAGTCTGAAACTGCCTGAAGTATTCAAGACCCTCTCTCACAGAAAGAAAGAAGGAAAGAAAGAAAGAAAGAAAGAAAGAAAGAAAGAAAGAAAATATAATAACAAAATTTATTGGTCTGTGACAATTTCTGTCTTTCTCCTCCTTTTACTAAAGTCATCTGAAGAGAGATTTCTGTTAATGAGGCAGCTGTTTGCCAGGTGGAGGGACATTTTAGTATCCTTTGGCTATCATAGGGTGATTTTGCCTCACTGTGGACAGAACACTGTAGCATTGTCTCTGGACAGCTCCACTGTTCTTCAGGACTCTGTCAGCATTCCTCCTCCTGGAATCTCCCTAGGCTTTTAGGCTAGCTCCAGCATGAAACCCATCACTATGCCATACCTGCTTTGGGAACCTGTCTCCAAGACTGTGAGCTCCTGGGATGCAGCTGAATTAGTCAGGCCTTAGAGAGATGTTCTTGAGAGACAAGGGCAAACTCTCCAGGACAAGTAGGGGCATCTGAGTTGACAGATGCCTAAGAGGGAAGAGTGGGGCCCAAGTAGGTTCTGATGAGCTCACACTTCTAAGAGCTACTGTCTGTCTTCACTCTTTGTGGTATGAGGCCATTAACCAGCAGAAGAGAAAGAGAGAGAGAGAGAGAGAGAGAGAGAGAGAGAGAGAGAGTAAAAGGAGAAAATGTAAACATAGTAAAAGGAGGAGAAAGACAGAATGCCCTCTGCAACCAGGCTCAACCTTCTGTCTGCCTCCTCAGAAATTAAAGTCCTGCAGAGTGGAGCATCTCTGCAGATTCAAGAGGGTGAATCCCTGCGCCTGATCTGTATGGCTGACAGCAACCCCCCTGCCATGCTGAGATGGGAGCACTCGACCCAAAAGCATCTCCAGCTGTCTAACCCCTCTGAATTGCAACTGCCATGGGTGGAGTTGGAGGACCAGGGAAAATACATCTGCCAGGCTAAGAACAATCTGGGCACACAGTCAGCCTTTGTGAGCCTCAGCATAAGGAGTGAGTTGGAAAATGATGGGGTGGGGGGCATTGGGATCACAGCCTGGGAAATCTTCGCTGATCCCTCTCCTTGTGTTTCACTCCCCAGGCCTTCTACAGCTGCTGGGACCCTCCTGCTCCTTCGAGGCTCAGAGTCTGCACTGCAGCTGCTCCTCCAGAGCCTGGCCTGCCCCCTCCCTGCGCTGGCGGCTGGGGGAGGGGTTGCTGGAGGGGAACAGCAGCAATGCCTCCTTCACGGTTATGTCCAGCTCCACAGGACCCTGGGCCAACAGCTCCCTGAGCCTCAGCACGGAACTCAGCACTGACCACAGACTCAGCTGTGAAGCTTGGAATGACTATGAAGTCCAGAAAGCCACTATCCTGCTGGCACCAGGACAAGAGGTCTCACAGGGTAAGGTGTAGAGAAAGGGATGCTCTCTGTCTAGATTCTATAATGACATTGGGAGTGAGCAAAATGGGGCTGACTCAGGTTAAAACGGGGCTAGTGTTTGTGGTTTCCTATCTGTTAGCTTGATAGTGGGGGTTGGGTGCAGGAGGCTGTAGTCACATGCAAAGATAGGGAAGAAAGGGCCTAGATCAAAGTGGGAGTGGACATTCTCACATGGAATGCATTAGAAAAGATTGGACACTAAGATGCCTTGCCTGGGAGGAAGAATTTCCATCACTCCAGGTCTCTCTTGTTGGCAGGCAAATCAGAAACCAGTGGAGGAATGGTCCTGGGGGCCATCTGGGGAGCTGGTCTTATGGCCTTGCTTGCTGTCTGCCTCTGCCTCATCTTCTTCATGTGAGTCTCGTTTGGTGAAGGCTTCTTGTAATGACTGTTGATTGGTTAAAGGATTCCTAAAACTCAGCCCAGTGAGATGGTGAGCTAGGCCAGGGCTAGCAGAAACTCCTGCTAACCTGGTCAGGTATAGATACAGTCTGTTCAAGTCATATAGTCTCATCCACTGAAGATCTTTAATCCACAGAGTAGTTCTGTCTCTGGCCCCTGTACTTGGTTTTCTCTGGTCTCAAATTCCATCTAGCTGAGATGAAAAAAACCCTCATCTCTTTCTCCAGAGTGAAGGTCCTCAAGAAGAAATCAGCCCTGAAAGCGGCAGGCATGGAAGGCAACCATCTTGGCAAGAAGCCTGTCTCCACCGTAAATTGTGCAAGCACGATTTCATCCAACATCTCATTGAGATACCCCATCCAGGTACCCAGACAGTCCAGCACGGCAAAACTGAGCTTCCGTTTTCTTAAATGTCTCTCTAGCATCCAACTTTCCTCCCGCAGCCACAGGCTGGGGACTTTGATATTTGCCCCCACCTCTATCTTCTGCTTCAGGTATTTAACCAGACCTACCATCGTTGTTTCTGTTAGCAAAGTTCTCCCCAGTGTAGCTACCTCCTGCCAAGCCTTCACAGTCTTTCCCTGGGCCTCAGCACTAGTCTCATCAGCCCAGAATAAACTTTCATAAAGGGATTCTAAACGTAGCTATTGAGTCTTTACAGCCCAAATGTGTGTTGTCTAACACAAATAGAATATCAGGCTGGGCATGGTAGGACAGAGCTATAATCTCATCACTCAGGAGGCTGAAGCAGGAGGATGGAGAGTATTGAGTGCCTGCCAGGGTGACTTATGAGATCCTTATACACTCACATGTGAAAAGAGAGCTCAAGTGTGGCTCAGCAGCAGAGCACTTGCCTTGTGCAGCAAGAGACGGGGATCTAGCTTAGAAGTGGAACGTCTGCATAGATTCTGTAGGATTGTGGCCCAGGGGTAGGACACTTGGTTAGATCCACCTGGGAATAGGGTGTGGCTCAGAGGTGTGATGCTTGCTGGAATTTAACAGTGAGACATGTGAGATGTAGGTCTGTTGTTGACTAATTTTCTAGCAGGTGTGAAACCCTGGGTTCCATCCCCAGTAGGGGAAGAGAGGAGGAGGAGTCGGGGAAGAAGGGAGACAAATATATAGAGACACAGAAACACAGAAAGACACACACACACACACACACACACACACACACACACACACACACACAGAAAGACAGAGACAACAGAATGTTGGGATTGGTGGTGCACGCCTATATTCCTGGCACTTGAGAAGCATGAGGAAGGAAAATTTAAAGTTTGAGGTCCATGGGCTCCAGGGGACGTGGAGTGTCCAGGACAGTCTGGGGTATTTAGACACTTAATTTTACGGTTTAACAGAAGAGTAAAGAAATAGACTGTAGGCCACATATATAACATAAAATCTTCATTAGTCACATTAAAAAAAGAAGAAATGCATAATACAGATTTCATTCTTACAACACATCCAAGTGACTGTGATTCTAATTTGTTATCAATAACCATATGTAACATTTATTAATGATATATTCACATTCTTCTTACTTTGGAGTACTCAGACTTTCAGATCCAGTGGCACTTTGTTCTCAGCAGTTCATCTCCCCTAGACTCCCTCACATGATGTGTGCCCCATGTGGCTAGCACCATAGTCAACCTTAGGCCCTACAGATTGGAGTCTAGACTCCCTGGGCACGTGTTCCATGATCTGTCCTTGAGTGAAGCTTTCATTACCTTTCATGCATCAGTTAAAATATCCCACATCTAACAGGCAGACTGTCACCTGCCTCCTGCAGCAGCAGACTTTATCCCCACTCTCCCCATGTAGCCTGAACCCCACTAGGGTGTAGGTGGGTCTAATCCAGGCTTCGTGAGAGCTCACTGCAGCTCCCTGCTTCTGCCCATCAGATTACAATTAGATGACGTTTGGATTTTATTTTTGAAATTTTACTTATATAGGATTTTGGAGATAGGGTCTCTGTGTAGACCAGTTGTTCTGGAACTCACTATGAACCTAGAGCTTGCTCCAGACATAATCTCCCTTCTAAGGCCTCCCAAGTTGTGGGACTACTGGCTTGACACATCTGGCTTCATTCATCTTCATTTACTTTTGACAGTCTGATGCTGTCATTTGTGAGTTACTTAACCTGAATCAGACTATGCTCATATCCATAAAATGGGAAAGGACGGGACCGTGAAGACTTGGTGAGACTGTAAGATTAACATTATCTGGGGTTGGGATGCCTACTGTGTCCAACACAGTCCTGGGTTTGATCATGAGTGCTGTGTATACAGGCATATGTGCACAGAGCCACACACTGGGGGAATGTAGAGGAGGAGGCCGGACACACACATATTCATGTTCACACATCAGTATGTAAGGTGAATGAGTGGAAACATGGAATGAGCACTCAGGAAATACATGCGAAGTAGATAAATGAACGAATGCATGCGTAAGCCCCAGGCTGCTTTGGTGATTCCTCTTGCCATCTGCAAAGGCCTGACTGACTCCCTTCTCTAATCTGGTTCCAGGGTCATCCGAATGAATCAGGGTCACAGACCCAGAAAGAACAGCCACCCCTTGCCACAGCCCCAGACACCCCAAAGGATGAGCCTGAACTCCACTATGCCTCTCTCTTCTTCCAAGGCCCGAGGCCCCGGCAGCCTCAGAACACAGAGGCCATGAAGTCTGTTTACACAGAGATCAAGATCCACAAGTGCTGAAGCTCCTTGCCCCATGTGTTCCAGTGCTGGCCGGAGTCCTAGAAAGGCATAGCTGAGGACAGCAAGAGTTAGAAGCATATTGTGATATCAGTGGCCCTCTAAACCAAAGGCTATGTGGGAGGAGGGAGTTTTGGAAGGAATGAAGGTCACAGAGACTTCTAGGTTCAATTCTAGATTCAGTGTTACCCCCAGAGAAACTGCCTTTTCTCTTTGTGCCCTCTCTTCCTCCTCTGTAATAATAATCATAAGGGTTATAATCATGAGGAGTGTCAGGGAGAAAGTGTAGTATTTATTGTTGATTATGTAGCTTTATGTTGCCTGAGCAGTGGGGAAGAACATTTTGACTTTATTGCATACTTGAATTTTACTTGTATATATTTAAGAACATATGTTAGTTCCTAAAGTTATTCCGTTTTGAAGTGTGACTGTGTTGTAGCCGCACGTATCTCAGATTGGACTCATATTGGATGTTCTGCAAACTCTTAAAGATGACATAGATGCCAGCCCAGACTACTATACCCAGCAAAATTATCAATCACAGGGCATAAAACTAATATATAAATATCTTCCACAAATCAATAAAAGTGACAGACAATTCAATACAAAATGGTATATGTGAGTAGCAAGCAAACATACAGGAAGGTGATCTACCAATCAGTGCTTGTCAATGAAATATAAATAAATACAACTACCAAATGGTGCAACAATTCTGCTCACAACTACAGACCTAAAAACACAAGATACAGTTACTCATCAGATGTGTACAAGTGTTCTCATGGAAGAATTAGGGATGAAGCTTAGTGGTGGAGGGGTTGCCTAGTTTGTCTGAGACCCTAATGTGTTTACTCTCAAGCCCTATAAAATAATGAAATGCACCCAAATGCTCATCAGAAATATAACGGTCAAAGTACATAAAGTTTATGGAATAGAGACATCGCATCTTATACATGTGTGAGTTTTGCAAATGTAGCATTGAGTGATAGAATCCAGACACAGAGTCTCTAGTGAGTTAGGCTATTGGCATGAGATTTAGAAACAGAAGAACTCAACTGGATTTTGTTTTCTCTTCTCTTCTCTTCTCTTCTCTTCTCTTCTCTTCTCTTCTCTTCTCTTCTCTTCTCCTCTCCTCTCCTCTCCTCTCCTCTCCTCTCCTCTTCTTTTCCCTTCCCTTCCCTTTCCCTCCCTTCCTCTCCCCTCCCCTCCCCTCCCTTCCCTTCCCTTCCCCTCCCCTCCCTTCCCTTCCCTTCCCTTCCCTTCCCTTCCCTTTCCTTCCCTTTCTCTCTCCTCCCCTCCCCTCCTTTCTTTTTCTTTTCTCTTTGTTTTCTGGTTTGCATTTTATTGGAAATAGAGTCTTTTCTCATTCAATATATCCTGATTATGGTTACTGCTTTCTCTACTCCTCTCAGTTCTTCCTCACCTTCCTACCCATCCAGATTCATTCCCTTCTTGTTTCTTGTTAGAAAATAATAGACTTCTAATAAAACACAACAAAATAAAATACAATAAGATAAAAAGAAAAACGATCACCTCAAAGTTGGACAAACCAAACCAACAAAAGGAAAAGAAACCAAGAGAAGGCACAGGAATCAGGGGTCTACTCATTCACACACTCAAGAGTTCTATTAAAAACAAAAACAAAAACTGAAAGCTATAATGCATATATAGGGATCCTGGTCTGGTGTAGACCCATGCTTGCTGCTTCAGTTTCTGTGAACTTATTTGAGTTTTGCTCAGTTGATTTAGAGGGCCTTGTTATTCTGGATCCTCCATCCCCTCTAGTTTTTACACTCTCTCCACATCTTCTTCCACAGGTTTCCCTGAGATCAGAGGTGAGAAATTTGATGGGGATATCTATTTAGAGCTGTGTGTTCCAAGATCTTTCTCTATCTCTGGATGTTGTCTGCCTGTGGGTCTCTGTATTTGTTCCTATCTGCTGTAGTAAGAATATTCCCAGATGAAGGCTGAATAAGGCACTGGACTATGAGTACAACAGAATATCATTTGGAGTCATTTACCACAACTTTTTAAAAAGACCAGTGGTATTTGGTTTTAGCCTAGGTCTCTAGGTTATCTATTCTCTGGTTCTTGATCACTAAAGCAGTGTCAAGTATAGGTTTCATCTTGTGGGGTGAGCCTTAAGTCAATTCAGATTTGATTGGTCACCCCCACAAACTTTGTGTCACTATTGTCCTAGCATATTTTGCAGGAATGTAGGAATGTAGGGCAAAGGGTTTGTGGCTGAGTTGCTGTATACTTCTCCCTTTTGCTAGCTTACAGAGTACCTTCCTGTGCCAAAGATACTAGAACATATGAGTGAAAGTTCTATACAGGAACCAGCTTGACCTCTTCATGTTCAATGAGTTGTGTAGGTGTTGTCTTCAGCAAAGAGGTCTCGCTCAGTTTGTGGAGAGCAACCTATTGTCTTGGCAAGAACCTGGGTTGTTTGGGGATTTCCATGGGTCCCCTTTGACCAACAACTCAATTGGTTGTAGGCCAGTCCTGGTATTGGAAGCTTCTTTGATGATAAGAGATGTCCAGTTGGGACTCTGTCTTCTCCATTATTTGAAGACATTATAAGGATTGCCTTATAAGAAGTTATTTATCAGTGAACAAGATTTCCACACCACCCTCTAAAATGTCCCTCAATTCTAGCTGTCTATTCCCACATTCCATCTCTCAACCACATCTCTCTATCTCCAGATCCTCCCACTCCCCCCATCTGCCCCTTCTCAAACCATAAAATCTATTTTACTTGCCCCTCCCAGGGACATCCATGTGTTCTGCCCTTCCTCTGTATCTTAATTCTCTGGGTCTATGGGATGTAGGATGGTTATCATTTACTTAATGCCTAATATCCACATATTAGTAGACATATATTGTAGAGGAATTTTAATCCAGCAACATGGCTACTCTGGCAAGATATCATATCCAGAGACTTTCTAGGTCTGTGTGATCTGGCTGGAATGATATATCTTTACTTATTTATTTATTTATATTAGATATTTTCTTTATTTACATTTCAAATGTTATCTGCTTTCCTGGTTTCCCCTCTGAAAACCCCCCTCCCCTCCCCTCTCCCCTCCTGCTCTCCAACCCATCCACTCCTGCATCCTAGTCCTGGAACTCCCCTACACTGGGACATCAAGCCTTCACAGGACCAAAGGCCTCTCCTCCCATTGATGACCAACAAGCCCATCCTCTGCTGCATATGTGGCTGGAGCTATGAGTCCCACCATATGTACTCTTAGGTTGATTGTTTTGTCCCTGGGAGCTCTGTGGGTACTGGTTGGTTCATATTGTTGTTCCTCCTATGGGGCTGCAAACCCCTTCAGCTTTTTGGGTCCTTTCTCTAGCTCCTCCATTGGAGACCCTGTGCTCAGTCCAATGGTTGGCTGAGAGTAACCACCTCTATATGTGTCAGGCACTGTCAGAGCCTCTCAGGAGACAACTATAACAGGCTCCTGTCAGCAAGCACTTGTTGGCATCCACAATAGTGTCTGGGTTTTGTGACTGTATATGGGATGGATCCCCAGGTGGGGGCAGTCTCTGGATGGCCTTTTCTTCAGTCTCTTCTCCACACTTTGTTTCTGTATCCCCTCTCATGAGTATTTTATTCTCCCTTCCAAAAAGGACCAAAGTATCCACACTTTGGTCTTCCTTCTTCTTGAGCTTCATGTGGTCTGTGAATTGTATCTTGGGTATCCTGAGCTTTTGGGCTAATATCCACTTATCAGTGAGTGCATACCATATGTGTTTTTTTGTGATTGGGTTACCTCACTCAAGATGATATTTTCTAGTTCCATCCATTTTCCTAAGAATTTCATAAATTCATTTTTTTAGTAGCTGAGTAGTACTCCATTGTGTAAATGTACCACATTTTCTGTATCCATTCCTCTGTTGAGGGACATCTGGATTTTTTCCAGCTTCTGGCTATATAAATAAGGCTGTTATGAACATAGTGGAGTATGTGTCCTTATTACATGTTGGAGCATCTTCTAGGTATATGCCCAGGAGTGGTATTGCTGGGTCCTCCAGTAGTATTCTGTCCAGTTTTCTGAGAAACCACCAAACTGATTTCCAGAGTGGTTGTACCAGCTTGCAATCCCACCAGCAATGAAGGAGTGTTCGTTCCTCTTTCTCCACTTCCTTCCCAGCATCTGCTGTCACCTCAGTTTTTGAACTTAGTCATTCTGACTAGTGTGAGGTGGAACCTCAGGGTTGTTTTGATTTGCATTTCCCTGATGACTAAGGATGTTGAACATTTCTTTAGGGGAATGATACATCTTTAATCCCTCTGGCTGGAATACAGACATGCCTTTAGTACATACTTTTAATCCAAAACAAAGATGTCTAATTGAGGGTCAGACAAAGTGACGAATCAGAGAAAGATTTGACAGAAGGAGTTAGAGATAGGATATCTCCAACTGAAGTGAGAATTTCTGCTTTCATTGGAGACTTAGTTGTGTTGTGTGATGTTTTTCTGAAAGCCATCTTATGAGAGGATATTTTGCTGAAGTAGACACATTAAAAGATGTTTTGCTGAGAACAAAGTATTTTTCTGGAAGTTGCCTGGTAAAAGGGCATGTGATGTTTTGCTGGAGTGGATGCTTGAGAGCATACATGATACTCTTTCTCTAGAAAGAGTTTAAGTATAACCCAACAGACAATGGACAACATTCTTACATTGATTCACCTTGCAAGTCTTTGGTGGTCATCTTTGGGCTTTGCTGACATTGGTCTTCACTGACAACCCTCTTGCATTAGTGATTGTATGCTGTCTGCTTCTTGTTGCTTCTGCAAACTTGTGCTAACTGGTGGATCTTCATGGTATCTTCTGGATTGAGTCACTGCTATGGATTCATATTTGGTGTTTTCTAAATAGACTGGTCTGCCACTCCTGATTTGTGTTTGGTGTTTTGATAGTAAACTGGACTGCTGACAACAAAGATTGGAATCACTCAAAAGAACTATTTCTAAACAGGCCCCCTGTCTCTTATCAATCTTTCTATTCCCCTACCTTTCATGAGTGATAGCCTAGAAGTGAGGTTGAGTCATTTAAAAAAAAACATAGTTAAAGTAGGTTTTGAAAAAAAACCTATACCTACATCTAATTCTCATGAGAACAGAGAGGAAAGAGAGGCTACTTAAAGAGCAGTGAGGAGAGACAGTTGAAGTCAGTTTGCTTGAGTTCAGTTGAGTTCTGAATAGTTCAGTTCATAGAGTTCAGAGGCAGTTTTGCCAAGCAAAGTAATTCAGTGAGAAGCTGAGAGAAGCTGGTTTGAATCAGACAGCTAGGAAAGGCATTTGAGCTAGAACAGCTGAGTTGTACCAGCCACACAGAGCTCAGAAAGAGTTAGTAGGGGTGAGCATATTTAGCAATAAGCCTCCAAGATGACAATTGCATTTGGCAAATAAAAGATACTTTTACATTTATTTTCTATGTCTGGATTACCCTACTCTGGATTTTTTCTATGTGCATCCATTTGTTTGCAAGTTTCATGATGTCACTTTTAAACAGCTGAGTCCCCCTTACTAATTGCTCATCTTAGTGCCTGTCTTACTGGTGTTCTGTTCAGAAAGTTGTCTCCTGTGCGAATATTTTCAAGAGTATTTCCCACTTTCTATTCTATCAGGTTCAGTGTACTGGGTTTTATATTTAGGTCTTTAGTCCACTTGCACTTGAGTTTTCTGCAGAGTGATAGGTATGGATCTACTTACATTCTTCTACATGCAGCTGTCCAGTTGGACCAGCACCATTTGTTGAAAATGATGTCTTTTTTTCAATGTATATTTCTGGCTTCTTATTAAAAAATCAGGTGTACATAGGAGTGTGGAATTATATTTGGGTGTTCAGTTTGATTTCATTGATCAATCTGTCTGTTTTACAACAATAACATGCTGTTTTTATTACTGTAACTCTGTAGTGCAATTTAAAATCAGAATGGTGAGAACCTCATCAGTTCTTTAATTGTTCTGAATTGTTTTATCTATCCTAAATTTTGTGTTTTTCCATATGAAATGGAGAATTGTCCTTTCAAAATCTGTAAAGGATTTTGCTCTAATTTTGATGGGGATTGCTTTGAATCTGTAGCTCGCTTTCGGTAGGATGTCCATTTTTATGATATTCTTTTTTAAAAGATTTATTTTATTTATTTTATGTATGTGAGTACACTGTAGCTGTACAGATGGCTGTGAGCCATCATGTGGTTGATGGGATTTGAACTCAGGACCTCTGCTTGCTTCAGCCTGCTCACTCCAGCCCAAAGGTTTATTTATTATTATTTGTAAGTACACTGTAGCTGTCTTCAGACACACCAAAAGAGGGCACCAGCTCTCATTATGGATGGTTGTGAGGCACCATGCGGTTGCTGGGAATTAAACTCAGGACCTCTGGGAGAGCAGTTGGTGCTCTTAACTACTGAGACATCTCTCCAAACTCATAAAAGTTTTTTATTTACTTGGTTAGAGTTACTCCAAGATACTTTTATATAACTTAAAACTATTGAGAAAGGTGTTTTCTGTGATTTCTTTTTCTGTCCATTTGTCATTTGTATTTAGGAGAACTGCTGATTTGTGTGAGTTAATTTTGTATCCAGCTACTTTGCTAAAAGGCTTTATCAGCTGTAGGAGTTACTCAGTGGAATATACAGGGTCACTGATCATATCATCTACAAATGGAGAGAGTAGACAACCTTATTCCTGATTTTGGTGGAATTAATTTCAGTGTCTGTTGTGGTTCACTTTGTGAAGGTGTGTCCCTGTATATTCAATTGTTAATTCTGTACTGGAGCAGAGAGGTAATATTTTGAAAATATTTGGTCCTTCCTCACCTGCCTAAGGCAATCTAGAATTGTATCTGGTTGGCATTAATAACAATCTCATGACTAATAGCTGGGCACGAAGTAGAAAGTGGAGCTTCCAGGCAGAGATAAGGACTCTGGGAGAAGAATTGAGAGGTAGAAGATTTGTCAGTGGACTCAGAAGTGGGTGAATGGACTAGAGAGGTAGACCTGGCCATATGAAGGGACATAGGCCAGGACTGGTCAGGACAGAGTGGTCAGAAAACTGCCTCACTAAGGCTTTAGAATATTAATAAGCCTTTTTGTCATTTTATATCACTGGTTTGTCCAAGAAAGTTTCACTATGGTTCTCTCCATTGAAGCTGATGCTGGCTAAGGGCTTGTTGTAAACTACCTTTATCATGTTTAGGTATATCCATTGTATCCCCAGTCCTCCAGGACTTCTATCATGAAGGGGTGCTAGATTTTTGTCAAAGGCATTTTCAGCATCTAATGAGATGATTACGTGGGCTTTGTTTTCTTTCAGTGTGTTTGTATGGTGGATTACATTGACAGATTTTCATATGTTGAACCATCTATGTATCTCATGAATGAAACTGACTTGATCATGATGGGTTTTGATATGGTCTTAGATTTGATTTGCAAGTATTATATTGAGTATTTTTGCTTCTATGTTCATAAGGTAAGCTGGTCTATAATTCTCTTTCTTTGTTGAACCTTCTTGTGGTTTGTGCATCAGGGTAACACCTAACTGTGGCTTCATAAAATAAATTTGATCATGTTCTCTCTGTTTCTGTTTTATTGATTTCATCCCTTAGTTTGATTATTTCTTGCCAACTACTACTTTTGGGTGAGGTTTCTTCTTTTTGTTCTAGAACTTTCAATTGTGCTGTTGTTAAATTGCTAGGATGGTAACTCTCCTGTTGTTGTTGTTGTTGTTGTTGTTGTTGTTGTTGTTGTTGTTGTTATTTAATACAAGCCCTTTTAGATATGAACTTGCCTCTTAGAACTGCCTTCATTGTGTCCCATAAGTTTGGGTATGTGGTGTATTCATTTCCTTTCAATCCTAGAAAGTCTTTAATTTCTTCCTTAATGTCATTCTTGACTCATTTTTCATTCAGTGGAAAGTGGCTCAGTTTCCATGACTTTGTAAGCTTTCTGTTGTATCTGCTATTGTTGTCATTTAGCTTTAATCCATGGTGGTCTGATACAACGCAGGGAATTATTTCAATGTTCTTGTATCTGTTGAGACTTGCTTTATGTCCAAGTATGTGGTCAGTTTTGGAGAAAGTTCCATGAGGTTCATAAAAGAAGCTATATTATTTTGTCTATGGGAAAAATATTCTGCAAATATCTATTACATTCATTTGGTTTATAACAACTGTTAGTTCCAGCATATCTCTGTTAGGTTTTGTCTGGCTGACAAATCTTCATGATCCATTGGGGATTTGGTCAGAAAGAAAAGAAAGATGGTAACAGGTGGTCTTCACTGAAGCTTGGGATGAACCTGAGGGATTTATCTAGAGGAGCAGCAGAAGAGGTGAAGATCTGCAGTCAGCCTACCAGCTTCCATATCAGAAGTCTAGATATGGATTCTTGATACCACTGTGGAGGTGGTAATGACTAGAAAAAGAGGAGAGCCTGAGGGATCCTCCACAATGAGAAAATAGGTTAATTATGATGTATTTGTCAGAATGTGTTCCTGTCAGTGAGTAGTGCATGAATGCCTGACCTAGCAGTGGTCTAACCCATGTCTAAGTCTAGGCACTCAGTAAGTCTTTGACATGACTTGAACTCAAGCTAGATACTGGACTCTACTGAGGTTTCTGTTTACAACTCAATATCTCTAAGGTCTCAGTTGCCATATTTTCCTAAATTTGTCTTTCTGAATGATGTACAGGTTCTATAACCTGGACACATTTTCTTCTGGTATCCTTGGTACTGATGTCTGGTTATCCTTCAACTTTCCTGTCCATAGATGATGTTTTTCTGTGTTGTTCTGGTACCCAGTTCCCAGCTCTCTTGATTTGTTTAAGCTCCCATAACAAAGTATTATAAGATGGACAGTTTTAAAGCAACACATTTGGACTTCTAGTGGTTCTAGAGATGGGACATCTAAATATGGTAGATCTGATTCCTTGATTTTTTTTTATCCTCATGTATCAGAAGTAAAGGATGAATTTTTTGTGTTTATTTATAAGGGTCCTGGTCCTATTTATCTAATAAATTGTGTTTACAATCTAATCATCTCCCTTCTCAAAGGGCCCTATCTTTCACTATCATTATACTAGGGTTTCAAATTATGAATTTTGGATGGATGTAGACATTCAGGCTATATCTCTAGGTAGGGATAACATCCCTTTATTAGTTATATTTAACTGTCAACTTGACACAAACCAGAGTTATCTCCAAGAAAAGCCTTCTTTGAGGAATTCCCTAGATAAAATGCCTTGTTGACATTTCTCTGGGAGACTTCCCTGTTAGTTGACACAGGTGGACTGTCTTAGTTACTTTTCTATTGCTGTAACAAAGCACTATCAGGAAGGCAACTTATTTTAAAAAGCACTTAATTTGGGGTTGGTGTTTCCAGAGGATAATAGAGTCCTTGACAATTATGGCAAGGAGCATGGAACAGGCAGGAATAGTACGAGAGTAGTGTTGGGAGCTTCCATTTTATCCACAAGAAAGAGTCAGAGAGAGAGAGAGAGAAAGAGAGACACAGAGAGAGAGACAGAGACAGAGAGAGAGAGAGAGAGAGAGAGAGAGAGAGAGAGAGAGAGAGAAGAAAGAATTGCATAGGAGTTTGAAATCTCAAAGCCCACCCCACACTGACACACTTTCAACAAGGCCATGCCTTCTAATCCTTCCCAAACAGTGTCAACAACTGGGGACCAAGTACTCAAATATATGACCCTATGGGCCAATTCTCATTTAAAAATTCACCACAAGGGCTAAGCCCACCTTGGTTGACATCATTCCCTCTGCAGGTGGTCCTGGACCATATAAACAACCATTTGAGCAACTAAATATACATCAAGCAACACTTTTCCTAGGCTTTCTGCTGTTGTATTTCTTTGGCTGTGAGTGGGTTCCCTAGTTAAAGGAAACGCTGTGGGAAATAGCAAACAGACATGCTTCCGAATTCCTGCTTGAGTTCCTGCCCTGACTCAATGACAGACTACATATAACCTACAAGTGTAAGTCAAATAATCTTTTTTTCTCCTAAGTTGCTTTTGGACAGGATAGCTTATCACAGCAGCAAAAAGGAAACTAGAACAACCCCACGCTGCATCTAGATATAAGTTACCAGCACACACAATTTCAAATCCAGCCCTCACAGGATCTTGTGAAATAGGCTTTCTCCTTCCTTTCTCCAATCTTATATTCAAATATAAGGTCCTTTTTGTCTATTATTCTAAGAAGCTACTGAATATTTCCTGAGTATGGTCAGCCTGCACCACAACCTCCCACTCCTCTGGTCTGTAAGCTCTACTGGTCACAGTAGAAAGTGATTTGAGATCCAATAACAAATTTCTGTCCAGGCTAGGTATGGTGAAATTCATCTTGTAACTTGGGAGGTGGAGGCAAGAATGGTCTAAGCGAGCCTGGACCGTACAACAAGAGCCAGGCATCGCAGAGGAGAAGGAAAACTTTAAGTTTGAGGACAGTGTACAATCTATAATAGAAACTATCTCTGAAAAATAAGTTCTGATCATATAGCTCAATGGTAGAGAACTTTCTTAGAATCCACTACTGAGGGGCAAGAGGTATGGCTCAGCAATTGTGTCTTTTACCTACCACCCACAGGACCTTGTGTCCTGTTCAGAGCACTACAAAGGACAAAGGAGGTGTGTGTGTGAGGGAGTCTTTTCTACTTACCCTCACAGATCCACTCCTTCCCTGCTAGGTACCAAAGAGTAAAAGATCATTCAAACCATCTTACAATCTCACCCCTAACTGTATGAATTCTTCTTTTAGCCATTACTCCTCACACACAATAGCCACATCCCAACCATCTCCTAGCATAGCTTCACATTCCACATCACTGTGCAGTCCCCTGTGTTCTATTCCAAAGGTCAATTCAATGGGCACATAGACGAGCTTCCACCTGTACTCACCTAGAGATTCATTAATTTCATTACAATTCATATTTAAGTATCTGAAGTTGTCTACCTCTTGCCTACTTTTGACAGCAAGCTTTTTAGAAGTATTTTTAACATATTTGCATGTACATTCATACTTATGTATGTGCAGACGCTTAGTTGCCATGGCTTGTGTGTGAAGGTCAGAGGACAACTTTGAGTGTCACTTGTCACCTTCCACCTTGTTTGAGGCAGAATCCCTTTTTATTTGAAGTTGTGTATACTAAGCCAATTGGCCTGAAAACAGAGATCCTTCTGCTGTGGTCTTCTCTCTCACTGTGAGAGGTCATAGATTATAGATATTGTACTTGCCTTTATGTGAGTTCTGCAGGTGGAACTCAGGTGTTCATGCTTATACAAGCATTTTGCCTGTCAATCCATCCATCATCTAGGCTCCAAAAAATGTCTGGATACTGCACAAAGTATTCATTCTAAGTACAAATGAATCCACAAAGTGAGCTAAAACATTCTCTATTGGCACTTGAGCAAAATGACAGAATTTCTCTAGTCATCGCTGTAACAGATAGCTCAAGTGCCATTGTTTGACTGATGGGCTACTTCCAAATGATTCAGTACACTCCAGTTCCCTTTCTATCACATTCATGACGGAAGCCTAGGCAATCCCCAAATTTCTCCCATTTCTTTGTTTCTCTCATTTCTTTGTTTCTTAAATAGTCTACCTTGGAAATATCAGGAAGAAGGAGAAAAGGTGCCTGCCTCACTTTAAGCAATAAACTTAAGCTCATTATAATTTTAGAGCTTGTGTGAGCAGTCCTTCTACAGACAGACAGTGACAGAAAATGAGGGTTGGGACTCTACAGAGGATGGTTTAAAGACTTCTTTTTAAATATATTTTAACTTATTTTCTGTGTGTGAGTGTCTTGCCTGCATGTACATATGTGTTTCATGAGAGTGCAGAGGACATAAGAGGGTGTCAGATCCCCCTGGAACTAGAGTTACAAGTGGTTTAGGGTGCCATGTGGCTGCTGGGAACTGAACACAGGTCCTCTTCAAAGGCATCAAGTACCCTTAACCTATGAGCCATCTCTCCAGCCCTTAAATGGACAGATTTTATAAGGTGCCCATAGAAGAAAAAATAAATAGAATACCTTGATTTGATTAAGGTGAATTTTAATGAAATGTTAAGTAATGTATTTTCTAGCTACGAGACAGTTGGCAATTTTGGTTTTATTTTCTTACCGCATGAACAATCACACCAAGTTGGGCTTTCTTTCATTCGTGTTGGATCCTAAGAGCAATGTCAGAAGAATGAATCCCAGACTCTGAATGAATTTGGTATGTGCTGTGTGTTGGCTTCTGACTGAGGGATTTTCTACATCTAAAGCACACATATGATTTCTTCCTGTGTTAATTTGATGGTGTGCCTTCCGTTGGAATGTATGACTGAAGGATTTCCCACAGTCGGGGCATTTCTAATATTTTCTTCCCTTTGAATTTAGTGGTGTATTTTCAGTTGGGAATGTACAACTGGATAATTTTCCTCAGTCATAGCACTCTTAAGTCTTGTTAACGATGGGAGTCCTCCGATGGAATGTCAGCTCCCTATTCTAAAGGGAGAACTCCCCATGTTTGTCACAGAGAAAATGTCTGCCCATAGTGCAAATTACCTGATGTTTATGGAGAGCTGATTTGTGATGAACACATTCTTACATTTGGTACATTCGTGCTGTATATGTGACTGCTTATGGCTGGGAGTTTTCTTGCACTGGGTACTTTTTGCATGATTTTTCTTTTTCTTGGAGGAATCTCACAGCTGACATCGGAAGAGTTGAAGAGGAGAGCGCACCAGAGGCAACAAAATCATTAAGTTATTTTCTGACATGCTTTTGATTTTCTTCACTTGTTTGTAGGATAGGCTTCCAACTTCTTGCGTCTGAGAATTTTGGAACTGACTTTTCTGTAGAAATGAGATGGGAGTCTGAAATGAATGGCTTTTCCCAGGCGCTTAACACTCAAGGCCAGTCTGTGCTCAGAGCATTCTTGTCAATAAAAGCCTCCAGGGGTGAGATCTTTTTTTGCTGATGTTTCTGTAGTGTCAGCATCCTGCCACAGTTCTAAAATGGAAGAACATGAACCATCTCTGTGACTTTACTTGCCATATCACTTAGAAATGAAACTTTATTGGAAACTCCCTATTATGGAATTTCAAGCCCTGATTACTCTTCTAGGAAAAGATAAAGAAATAAATTAAAGGTGCATCTCTTAATTAGGTAATATGACCTATGACCATGATGGTGGTGTCAGGGGTGGATACACCCACCCCTAAGCACATGCTGCTACAGCCCTACAATACGCCAAACACTCATCTACCCAGCACTCAACACATGCCAGGCAACTTCCTATGCATTGGACATAGAGACTCATTCAGTCCCCCCAATCACTCCATCTTAGGGTGTTTGTGGAAACACAAAAAGCTTCAGCCAGGGGTCCAGATCACTTTGGTTATTTGTGAGGAAGAAAAAGCTGAGAGAAGGTAGTTGTCTAAACAGATGTAGATAATCTAAACAGGCATCTCAGGGTAAGTAATGGAACAGGAGACAAGAATTCCAGAGCAATGCTAGTGTAGAGCTGAAGCGTGGAGGGTGGGATTTGAGTACAGGACTCATTAGAGGTGTCGAACTGCAGGCTCATATATTTAGCCAATTTAAAAACCAGAGTAGATCATTTTTGTTACTTTTATCTTTTGTGGTACTGATGGTTGAACTCAGGGCTTTCTACAAACTAGACAAGCAGCTTATCACCCTTCTGCCCCGTTTTCTGAAATAGCAATTGTACACTTGTGGTGGTGCTTGCTTATCATCCTGAGGTTACACTGAGCATGCCCAGATGTGCATTTGGACTAATTCTTTTTAACTTTTCACTTCACATGGGTCATGAGAAAAAAAGTCTATATATTTAGAGTACTTCTCCAAAAGATCCATATAAATAATGAGAACTATGCTGAAAACATCCCCCAGACTCTCTGATACAGCCCATTTGTGCAGATGCCAAGGCACCCAATGTATTATAAAGGCAGTTACTAAAACTCACCCCCCCATCCCACAGTTGTGTTGGCTTCTGCTTTCCAATTCAAACTGAGCCCTGAAAATGAACTCCAAATGCCACCAGAAATCTAGTGAGGGTCCACTGTGCGGAATTTCAAAAGCAGTTACTCTCTAATCCCTATCATTGACAATTATATTGTAAGCAGCACAAATCACTCAGGTATATGGTTATATTGGGAATGAGTGGTTGTACCTAAGCAACTACAAAATGTGTGTGAGCAGAATAACTTTAATTTTGTATCAAAATATATTGACAATAAAAGAAATATAACAACGACATGGGGTATAACAAAAAAAGGAAAGGGGGTTAACAAACCAAAACGTAATACATTAAGGCCAAGAACCATGGAACAAGCACCCAGGAAAATAGGAGAATCTGAGGACATCGATCAGATTTTGTGATCCCAATTTCTGATCTCCCATCTTCCCAAGCAGCTAAACAAAGCGCCAGATGCAACTGAGGCACCGTCTGCTTTTCCCTCTGTTTTTTTTTTTTTTTTTTTTTTTTTTTTGTTTTTTTTTTTTATTCATTGGTTTCCTTTACTGTACTAGAGCATTAAACAAACCCTTTTTGACATTCGATTAGTTTATTGATTCATATGTGAGGATGGAGTGTGGAGTGTAGATGGGTGTATACATGCCACAGCAACATGTGGAAAGTCGGGTCTCTATTTCTACCATGTGTGTTCCTGAGATCAAACACAGACCCCAAGTCTTGGCAGTAAGCACCTGTACCCTCTAAGCTGCCTCACTGGCCCACCTGTAATAATCCTCTTTTGTCTTTTCCTCCTAATTGTGACACATCTGGGTAGGTTTTTTATGTGCTTCTCTTCTAGGAATTATCAGAAAGGGACCTTCTGTTGGGAGAACTCAGTCCTGTATTTTTTTTGTCTCAGTGACTCTTGTCTCAGTGTCACGGGCGACAGTGCCTCAGGTGCATCTGGTTCTTAGTTTAGCTGCTTGGAAAGATGGGAAATAAGAAATTGGGATCATAAAATGAAATACAAAAGGCAACATATACCAGGGAACTGGGTCAGCAAGAGAAATAATGAAGTACCCTATCTTTGCAGCTGTTAGATCAAATTCAGACTGAGGGATCAGTCAAGCATATCAAATGATGAGCAGTAAGATGTGTGAATATAAATTCTTATTCATTTGCATGCTGGAGTGTATCCTGGCAAAGGTCATCAGAAGGAATATGTGGCTGAATAAGTCCATAAATCATGATCAGGTTAGGTCACTACCCAGGCCTCAACTTTGAAGTAGTCTTACCCTGTCCATATTCTACATTTAAAACAAAATATGCTGTATCCATTGCTTGTGAAAATTGGCAGAGGGATATGCTGGCTAGTTTTTAATATCAACTTGGCACAGGTTAAGGTCATCTAAAAAGAGAGACCCTCAACAGAGAAAATGCATCCATAAGATTGACCTGAAGGCAAGTTTGTAGAGCATTTTCTTGATTGATGAGTGGTGGTGGAAGGTCCAGCCCACTGTGGGCGATGCTGCTCCTGGGCAGCTGGTGGTCCCGGGTTGTATAAGAAAGCAGGCTGAGAAAACTGAGGAAAATGAGTCAGCAGGCAGCCCCTCTTCAAGGCTTTCACATCAGCTCTTGCTTGGGGTTCCTGCCTTGAGTTCCTGGGCTTCCTTCCCTGGATGATGGACTATAAACTGAAGGTGAAAGGAAGCCCTTTCCTCCCCACGTTGCTTTGGGTCTTATTGTTTTATCACAGCAATAGAAATCCTATTGAAGGCAGGGAGGTCGCCTACATATTCACCAGCTGGGAACTGGGTAAGTGAAGTAACAGATAGCAGCCCTCAGTGAAATCCATCTTATTGGGTAATAGTCACTGACCTTGACACCTGTAACACGGGGTTTTAGTCTACCCCACCCACACCTCATCGGCCTCCTCCCTCTTACAAATGACCTCAGAGCTTGGGAAAAGGTCATTCATTCCTATAAATGGAAAGGAAACTTGATCTGTATGGAGATACTTGGGTTTTAGTGGTAATCAAATGAAATTCCCATGAGCTTATTTTTTTTTCTTAAGTCAACATTTCCAAGTGGACACAAAATACCTAGAGGTGCTCCAAAGGAATGAACTACTAGGACAAGCCAAAAGGGAGAGTGACACATTTCTGATAGCTGCACAATATTTTGAAGAAATCTTCAGTGAAACATGTCTTAGATCCCCAGGCTAGCTGTGCTCATCCACTGGTAAAGAGGTCTGTGGACAGGGTCCAGGCATGACCACTCTTCCTGGCTGAAGTCCACAGTCTCATTCTCAAATGACACCAACCTCTCAAACAATACAGCTCAATCAATTGCTTGTTCCTGACAAATGGGAAGGTCAGCATGATGCAAATGCTTTCAGTAATGTTTCCACAGTGATGTGGCACTAGGCAACAAACAAACAAACAAACAAAAAACATTTCACATTATATTTGGGGAATAAATTTAATTTAAAAAAATAAAAATAAGGATTGTTATCCTTTGCATGTACAATCACTTTTCTCCCCCAAAAGAGGATCCAAGATAAATCTCTGTGGTATTATAACAAAGGAGAAATAGCATGATGTTCAGCAAGTACTTCAGGCTACACTAGTGGTGAGCACTCTTACCCAAGCTTCTCCTGTTCCGGAAACTCAGGCACTTGCAAAACAGCAAAGACACAGGCTCAGTTATGCTTATAAAGGGAACATAGTAAAAATGTGTACAAACCACAGTTAGTAGAGTCAAATTAGGGACAAGGAAACAAACTCAGGTGTGGTTGCTATGCTACTTTGAGTTGGAAAGCTTAAACTGCTGGTGAGAAATTTTATGTGGGATGTGATGATGTTAAAAAAACTCATTTGATTTTTTTTTAAGTTGTATGAATGACAACTATGGCTTTATTTAAAAGTTATTGTTAAGGCCTAGGTAAAATGTTAAGGCCTAGGTAACTGTTACCTGAATAGCCTGCCTTTATAAAAACAACAAAAACAAAACAAAGCCTTCTCATATATTTCTGATATGGAAACTTTCTAATGCTAAGACTGACTACATATTCTGTTATGTTCTGTGCCCCTGGAAACCATTCATGATAGAAGTCAGTAGAACAGCTTTGTATAGTTGCCCATAATAAGCTTGGACCCAAACCAATCCCCCAACAGCACTGCCTGCACCTATGTATAAGAAAAGCTGACCCTGGGATGGACCCCATCATTAGAGACACCTGCACCAATATAGAAAACTATTTGGGATAAGACTTCAATTTTGAGTAATGGTCTAGTAAAGTTTAAGTTCCTAAGACCTTCCTGGAAACTGACATCCTACTTGGCAGGAAAAGACATGTATATGGAAAACTGACATCCTGGTTGGCAAGTTAGGACATGGATGTTAGACAAACCCCATCCTGAGAGGTTAGGACATAAATATTATACAACACAAGTTTTCTGCCATAGTTGAATACCTCAACCAATGGGAGCAGGATAAATGTACAACAAAGACATATTCCTAAGGTAATATCCCTAAATCCTAATTGGTAAAATAACTTGGTACAGATGTTTGTGGACTCCTGGGCTTAAAACTCTGTCAAATTTTAATTCAGGGTCATAGTTCAGTTCCTGAATCTGGACCAAGGCCCTGGTCTATCAGTCCTGGAGTGTATGCTCAATCAACAGTCCCTGTCAGACCGAAATTGATGTTGTTCATGTGGTTTGTGAGGAGGTTCCTGGGACCCAACAGTTGTCATCTCTCAGAGGTACACCCTAAAGCACCTATAAGAGATACAATGTTTCTGTTTTCCCACAAATAACCTAACAGGCAAACCAACCATATGCATTTTTTTAAAATTACAGACAAGCCGTTTGATTTATGTGTGATGGTGCATACCTTTATTCTTTTTTTAATTAGATTTTTTTATTTACATGTCATACAATATCTCCTTTCCCAGTTTGCCCTCTGAAAAAAAAGGAAAAAAAAAACCTGTTCTCTCCTCCTCCCCTTGCTCACCACCCCACCCTCTCCTGCTCCTGCTTACTGGCCCCGGCATTCCCCTACACTGGGGCATAGAACTTTCACAGGGCTGTGGGGCAGTGGGCAGTTCTCACAGCCGGAATCCAGTAGAGTAGCCACCTCAGAACTCCAGAGACCCACTGAGCATTTGCTCATAAGGGACAGTAGGAGTTCGATGGTAGCTCTGAGACCAATGGCTCAGATTTCAGCCCAGACCCCTCACAGCTGCCCCTGCAGGAGATGTGTGATCTATCAGGCAGACACTGCCTCAAACTCCCAGCATTATAACTGGACCTTACACACAGTCATCTGACCACAAGCCAGGCATGCCATGCCCCATACAATAAAAGGGGTGGTTTGCACCCTCCTCACTCTTTTGCTCTAACTCTCTTGTTCTCTTGTTCTCTTTCTCCCTCCTCACTCTTACTCTTCTCTCTTACTTCTTCACTCTCTTACTCGCTTACTTCTCTCCTCTCACTCTTACCTCTTACTCTCTTGCTCTCTCTCTCTCCTCTCTGCTTTTTGTTCTCTTCTCTGCCTTTCTCCTTCTCCTTCTTTTCTCTCTCTCTCCTCCCTCTACTTTCTTTCTCTCTACTCAACCAACATATTTCTCCTTCCTACAATAAAATAACTCATTCATACATTGCCTCCTTTTTAATTAAAATGCCATGCAGCAAGCAGACCAGCCTCAGAGGAGAAAGAGAGACCCGGGCCTCAGCAGCAGGCCCCCTGCCACCTGGAAGAGAGAGAGAGCCTCAGCCAGGCCGGGGCCACAGCCCAGGCCCCCTGCTTTTGGAACAACACAGGGCCAAGGGCCTCTCCTCCCATTGATGACCAACTTGGCCATCCTCTACTATACATATGCTGCTGGGGCCATTAGTCCCACCATGTGTACTCTTTGGTTGGTGGTTTAGTCCCTGGGAGCTCTGAGGGTACTAGTATGTTCATATTATTATTCGTCCTAAGGGGCTGCAAGCCCTTCAGCTCCTTGGGTCCTTTCTCTAGCTTGTTCAATGGGGACCCTGTGCTCAGTCCAATGAATGGCTGTGAGCCTCTATTTCTGTATTAGTCGGGCACTGTCAAAGCCACTCAAGAGACAGCTATATCAGGTTTCTGTCAGTCAGCACTTGCTGGCATCCACAGTAGTGTCTGGATTTGATGACTGAATATGGGAAGGATTCCCAGGTGGAGCAGTCTCTGGATTGATTGTCCTTCCTTCAGTCTCTGTTCTATAGATAGTCTCTGCAACTCCTTCAATGGGTATTTTGTTCCCCCTTTTAAGAAGGAATGAAGTATCCACATTTTGGTCTTCCTTCTTCTTGAGTTTCTTGTGGTTTGTGGATTGTACTTTGTGTATTTCGATATTCTGGGCTAATATCCACTTATCAGTGTATCCCATATGTGTTCTTTTGTGATTGGGTTACCTCACTCAGGATGATATTCTCCAGATCCATCCATTTGACTAAGAATTTCATAAATTCATCGTTTTTAATAGCTGAGTAGTACACCATTGTGTACACTTTCAATTCTAGCAATTGAGAGGCAGAGGCAGGTATATATCTGTGAGTTCCAGGCCAACATAGTCTACATAGTGACTTCTAGGTCAACCAAACCTACATAGTAAAACTCTGTCTTAAGAACAAAAACATAAAGCAAGTCCCTAAAAACTGAAAGGAATCAAAAAGAAATATCATTCAGAACTTCATCAATATGAACAATCAACACATTAATAAACATCTTGAATGAAATATGGGGAGGGTTATATTGTATAAGCCTTAAACAAAATAAAGCTAAGCTGCTCTCCTAACAAACCAATACTTTGTAATATTCTAGAACCTTTTATGAGATAGAGCGTTATACTGCCACCTACAGGAGAATAAGTAGAGCTCAACATGCATCCCATTCTAATGACCACAGGTTTGGGCAACTGAATAAAGATGCTCTGTCTTCTAGCTGCAAAGAAAGGAAGAAAGAGACAAGAGAGATGGACAGACAGAGAGGAAGGGAGAGAGGGAAGAAGGGAAGGAGGGGGAGAGTAGCTACACTAATAAACGTTCACTTTGAAATCATGGTAATAACATGTTATAATGATGTGGAAACACACATTTTTAAAATGTACTCAGCTCATGAAAATGCAATGTTCTCAAAGGCACATCAAACTGGAAATGCAGCAGTTTAATTTTTTTCATTTATTTAACTTTAATTTCTTTATCTCTCCCTCTGTGTGTGTGTGTGTGTGTGTGTGTGTGTGTGTGTGTGTGTGTGTGT
>JADRCD010155306.1:24626-48190 GCA_019843815.1 Montemys delectorum | reverse complement strand
TTTTTTTTTCCCAATTGGGAAATTGCTAGATGCAGTAGCACTGATTCCAATCCTCCTCATTGTCCTTGAATTATTGATGTCATTGGATGTCTGACATTCCTTTCTGGATCTCTACCTATTTTCAGTGAAAGTCTGGGCAGAATTTTCTAGGCTTCTTAAGTAAGTAAGTTAACACTTACACAACTTACCCTTGCCATCATTCTCTTCCCCTGGAGCATCAAGTTTCTACAGGGTTAGGCACATCCTTTCCCACTGAGGTCAGACAAGGCAGTCCTCTGCTATATATGTGTTAGGGGGCCACAGACTAGTCCATGTATGCTCTTTGTTTTTTGGCTTAGTCTCTGGAAGTTCTGAGGGGTCAAGGTTAGTTGATATTGTTGTTTTTCTTATGGGGTGGCAGTCCCCTTCAGCTCCTTTAATTCTTCCCCTAGGGGTCCCTGACCTCAGTCCAATTGTTGGCTGTAAATATCTGCATTTGTCTCAGTCATCTGCTGGTAGAATCCCTCAGAAGAAAGCCAAGCTAGGCTCCTGTCTGCAAGTACAACATGGCATCAGTAATAGTGTCAGGGTTTAGTGCCTGTGCATGGGATGGATCCCAAGTTGGGCTAGCCACTGGATTGTCTTTCCTTCAGTCTTTGCTCCATTTTTGTCCCTGCACTTTTTTTTAGACAGGAACAATTCTAGATCAAAAAATTTTAAGATGGGTGGGTGCCCCCATACTTCAACTGGGGGCTTCCTCTATCTACTGGAGGTAGTCTCTTCAGGTTCCATCTCCCTAAATTCTGGCTAAAGTCATGCTCATTGAGTCCTGAGAGCCCTTCACATTCCAGGTCTTGGGACTTTCTAGAGATTTCTCTGCCACCCCATCCCCGCTGCAGCACATTTCCATTCATTCTTCTGGCCCTCTGTACTTTTCTCCTGTCTTCCTCCATACCTGATCCTGCCTCCTTTACCCCACAATCCCCTCTCCCTCCCAGATTCCTCCTTCCCTTTGCCTCCTGTGATTATGTTGTTCCCCTTTCTAAGTGGGATTGAATTATCCACACTTGGGCTTTCCTTCTTGTTATGATTCATAAGGTTTGTGAGTTATATCATGGGTATTCTGTACTTTTTGTCTAATATCCATTATCAGTGAGTACATACCATGCATGTGTGTTCTTTTGTGATGGGGTTACCTCACTCAGGATGATGTTTTCTAGTTCCATCCATTTGCCTGCGAATTTCATGAAGACGTTGTTTTTAATACTTGAATAGTACTCCATTGTGTAAATGTACCACATTTTCTGTATCCATTCTTCAGTTGAGGGACATCTGGGTTGTTTCTAGCTTCTGGCTATTACAAATAAGCCTGCTATGAACAAACTAACCCAACATCCTAAAGTAATTTACAGAATCACATTTCAATTTTTATTATTTTTTGATAGAGACAATGTTTCTCAACACCATCTTATCATTGTATGTTTTCACTCTATCCCTAAGTTTAAGAAAATATGTGAGAATAATAGGCCCCAGTGTATAAAGTGAGATAAGAGATAATATGCACTCTTGGGCAACTTTCCTGCCAGGGGAGAGCTTGTCTCCAGGGAGTGCTCTGACCTTGAGACTCAGGGGAGTTTGACATTTTCTCTCTTGTGACTGTCTAAGGCAGGACCAGCCAGGAGGCATAGGCCTCAGAAGCAGCAGAGCAGCTGGGACAGGATCCTTCATTGATCTATCTGCACCTAGGATGGCTGATCCACAGCCCTCTGTACACAGGTCTTGCCAAGAGAGAGCTGGTCTCCCAGGAGTGCTGGCATAGGCTTATAGGCCCATAGGAGAAAGTTCCAGCCAGAGACAACAAGAACATCTAACACCAGAGATTACCAGATGGCAAAAGGCAAACACAAGCATCTTAAAAGTAGAAGTAGAAACAATAAAGAAATCACAAAAGGAGACAACTCTGGAGATAGAAAACCTAGGAAAGATGTCAGGAGCCATAGATGCAAGCATTACCAACAGAATACAAGAGATAGAAGAGAGAATCTCAGGGGCAGAAGATACCATAGAATACATTGACAAAACAGTCAAAGAAAATGCAAAATGCAAAAAGATCCTAACCTAAAACATCCAGGAAATCCAGAACCCAATGAGAAGACCAAACCTAAGAATAATAGATATAGAAGAGAGTGAATATTTCCAACTTAAAGGACCAGTATATATCTTCAACAAAATTATAGAAGAAAATTTCCCTAACCTAAAGAAAGAGATGCCCATGAACATACAAGAAGCTTACAGAACTCCAAATAGTTTGGACCAGAAAAGAAATTCCTCCCATCACATAATAGTCAAAACACCAAATGCACAAAACAAAGAATATTAAAAGTAGTGAGGAAAAAAGGTGAAGTAACAACATATAAAGGCAGACCTATCAGAATTACACCAGACTTCTCAACAGAGACTAAGAAAGCCAGGAGATCTTGGGTAGATGTCATGCAGACTCTAAGAGAACACAAATGCCAGCCCAGGCTACTATACCCAGCAAAACTCTCAATTACCATAGATGGAGAAACCAAAGTATTCCAAGACAAAACCAAATTTACACAATATCTTTCTACAAATCTAGCCCTTCAAAGATAATAAATGGAAAACTCCAACACAAGGAGGGAAACTACATCATAGAAAAAGCAAGAAAGTAATCTTTCAACAAAACAAAAAGAAGATAGCCACATGAACACAATTCCAACTCCAATAACAAAAATAACAGGAAGCAACAATCACTTTTCCTGAATATCTCTTAATGTCAATGGACTCAATTCCCCAGTAAAAAGACATAGACTATCAGACTGGTTACATAAACCAGACCCAACATTTTTGCTGCATATAGGAAACCCACCTCAGTGACAAAGACAGATACTACCTCAGAGTAAAGGGCTGGAAAACAATTTTCCAAGCAAATGGTCCCATGAAACAGGCTGGAGTAGCCATTCTAATATTGAATAAAATTGAACTTCAGCCTAAAGTAATCAAAAAAGATAAGGAGGGATACTCATACTCATCAAAGATATGGTCTACCAAAATGAACTCTCTCAATTCTGAACCTCTATGCTTCAAATGCAAGGGCATCTACATTCATAAAAGAAAGTTTACTAAAGCTGAAAGCACACATTGTACTGCATATAGCAATAGTGGGAGATTTCAACATCCCACTTTGCAATAGACAGATCATGGAAACAGAAACTAAACAGAGACACAGTGAAATGAACAGAAGTTATGAAACAAATGGATTTAACAGATATCTATAAAACATTTTATCTTAAAACAAAAGGATATACCTTTTTGTCAGTACCTCATGGTACCTTCTCCAAAATCAACAATGTAATGGTCACAAAACAGGTCTAAACATATACAAGAAAATTGAAATAATTACATGCATCCTATCAGTTCACCACAGATGAAAGTTGGTCCTCAATAACAAAGAAACTACAGGGAGCCCACATACACATGAAGCTGAACTATATCCTACTCAATGATAACTTGGTCAAAGAAGAAATAAAGAAAGAATTTAAAGACGTTTTAGAGTTTAATGAAAATGAAGCCAGAACATACACAATTTTATGGGACACAATAAAAGCAGTCCTATGAGGAAAATTCATAGCTCTGAGTGCGTTCAAAAAGAAATTGGAGAGAGCATACACTAGTAGCTTGACAGCATATCTGAAATCTCTAGAACAAAAAGAAGCAAACTCACCCAAGAGGAGTAGACGGCAGGAAATAATCAAGCTGAGGGCTGAAATTAACCAAGTGGAAACAAAAAGAACTATACAAAGTATCAACCAAACTAGGACCTAGTTCTTTGAGAAAATCAACAAAATAGATAAACCCTTAGCCAGACTAACTAGAGGGCACAGAGACAGTATGGCAATTAACAAGATCAGAAATGAAAAGGGAGACATAACACCAGAAATTGAAGAAATCCAAAAAAAATTATCAGATCCTCCTACAAAAGCCTATATTCAACAAAACTGGAAAACCTGGACGAAATGAACAATTTTCTAGACAGATATCAGGTATCAAAGTTAAATCAAAATCAGATAAATGATCTAAACAGTCCCATATCCCGTAACAAAACAGAAACAGTAATTAATAGTCTCCCAACCAAAAGAAGTCCAGGACCAGATGGGTTTAGTGCAGAGTTTTATCAGATCTTCAAAGAAGACTTAATACCAATATTCCTCAAACTATTCCACAAAATAGTAACAGAAGGTACTCTACCCAATTCATTCTATGAAGCCGCAATTACTTTGATACCTAAACCACACAAAGACCTAACAAAGAAAGAAAACTTCAGATTATGAATGTCAATACAAAAATACTCAATAAAATTCTTGTAAACAGAATCCAAGAACACATCAAAATGATCATCCATCACGATCAAGTAGGCTTCATCCCAGGGATGCAGGGATAGTTCTATATATGGAAATCCATCAATGTAATCCACTATATAAACAAACTCAAAGAAAAAAAATCATATGCTCATCTCATTATATGCTGAGAAAGTATTTGACAAAATCCAACACCCCTTCATGATAAAAGTCTTGGAAGGATAAGGAATTCAAAGCCCATACCTAAACATAGTAAAAGCAATATACAGCAAACCAGTAGCTAATATCATACTAAATAGAGAGAAACTTGAAGCAATCCCACTGAAATCAGAGACTAGATAAGGCTGTTCACTCTTTCCCTATCTAGTAGGACTTAAAGTACTATCCAGAGCAATTAGAGAACAAAAGGAGATCAAAGGGATACAAATTGAAAAGTAAGAAGTCAAATTATCGCTATTTGCAGATGATATACTTATATGACCCCATGCTTAAGTATACTTAAGTGACCCCAAAAATTCCACGATAGAATTCCTAAACCTAATAAACAACTTCACAAAGTAGCTGGATATAAACAAGTCAGAGGCCTTCCTCTACACAAAGGATAATCAGGCTGAGAAAGAAATTAGGGAAACAATACCCTTCAGAATAGTCACAAATAATATAAAATACCTTGGTGTATCTCTAACTAAGCAACTAAAAGATCTGTATGACAAGAACTTCAAGTCCCTGAAAAAAGAAATTGAAGATCTCAGAAGATGGAAAGATTTCCCATGCTCATGGACTGGCAGGATTAATATAGTAAAAATGGCCACCTTGTGGAAAGTAATCTACAGATTCAATGCAAAATTCCAACTCAATTCTTCACAGACTTAGAAAAAGCAATTTGCAAGTTCATCTGGAATAACAACAATAAAACAAACCCCTAGGATATCAAAAACTATTCTCAACAATAAAAGAACTTCTCATGGAATCACTATCCCTGACCTTAAGCTGTACTATAGAGCAATTGTGATAAAAACTGCATGGTATTGGTACAGTGACAGGGAAGTAGATCAATGGAATAGAATTGAAGACCCAGAAATGGACTTACACACCTATGGCCACTTGATCTTTGACAAAGGAGCTAAAACCATCCAGTGGAAAAAAAGACAGCATTTTCAACAAATAGAAATTGATCCATTTCAATCTCCTTGTACAAAGTTCAAGTCCAAGTGGATCAAGGACCTCCACTTAAAACCAGATACAGTGAAACTAATAGAAAAGAAAGTAGGGAAGAGCCTTGAGCACATGGTCACAGGGGAAAATTTCCTGAACAGAACACTAATAGCTTATGCTCTAAGATGAATTGGTAAATGAGATCTCATAAAATTACAAAGCTTCTGTAAGACAAAAGACACGGTCAATAGGACAAAATGGCAACCAAAAGATTGGGAAAAGATCTTTATCAATCATACATTCAATAGAGGGCTAATATCTGATATATACAAAGAACTTAAGAAATTAGACTCCAGAGAATCAAATAATCCTATTAAAAATGGGGTACAAAGCTAAACAAAGAATTCTTAACTGAGGAATACTGAATGGAAGAGAAGCACCTAAAGAAATGTTCAACATTCTTAGTCATCAGAGAAATGCAAATCAAAACAACCCTGAGATTCCACCTCACACCAGTCAGAATGGCTAAGATCAAAAACTCAGGTGACAGCAGATGCTGGTGAGGTTGTGGAGAAAGAGGAACACTCCTTCATTGCTGGTGGGATTGCAAGCTGGTACAACCACTCTGTAAATCAGTCTGGTGGTTCCTCAGATAATTGGACATAGTACTACCAGAGGACCCAGCTATATCAACTGCTCCTGAGCACATAACCAGAAGATGCTCCAATATGTAATAAGGACACATGCTTCACTATGTTTTTATCAGCCTTATTTATAATAACCAGAAGCTAGAAAGAACCCAGATGTACCTTAAAAGAGGAGTGGATGCAGAAAATGTGGTACATTTACACAATGGAGTACTACTCAACTATTTAAAACAATGAATTTATGAAATTTTTGGGGAAATGGATGGATCTGGAGAATATCATCCTGAGTGAGGTAACCCTATCACAAAAGAACACACTTGGTATGTACTCACTGATAAGTGGATATTAGCCCAGAAGCTTGGAATAGCCAAGATACAATCCACAAACCACATGAAACTCAAGAAGTAGAAGACCAAAGTGTGGATACTTGGATCCTTCTTAGAAGGGGGAACAAAATACCCATGGAAGGAGTTTCGGAGACAAAGTGTAGAGCAGAGACTGAAGGAAAGGCCATCCAGAGACTGCCCCACCTGGGAATCCTTCCCATATATAATCACCAAACCCAGACACTATTGTGGATGCCAGCAAGTGCTGGCTGACAGGAGCCTGATATAATTGTCTCCTGAGAGGCTCTTCCAGTGCCTGACAAATACAGAAGTGGATATTCACAGTCATCCATTCGACTGAGCACAGGATCCCCAATGAAGAAGCTATAGAAAAGACCAAAGGAGCTGAAGGAGTTTGCAGCTCCGTAGGAGGAACAACAATAAGAACTAACCAGTACCCCCAGAGTTCCCAGGGACTAAACCACCAACCAAATAGTATATATGGTGGCTCTATCTGCATAGTAGCAGAGGATGGCCTTGTCGGTCATCAATGGGAGGAGAGGCCCTTGGTCCTGTGAGGCTCTATGCCCCAGTGTAGGGAAATTCCAGGACCAGGAAGCCAAAGAAGATTGGGTTGGTGAGCAGTGGGAGGGAGAGGGAATAGGGGGTTTTTTGGTGGGTAAACCAGGAAAGGGGAGAACATTTGAAATTTAAATGAAGAAAATATCTAATAAAAAATTTGATGGAAAAAAGAGATAATATGGAAATGACTAATTCATTGAAAGAGGTTGACTTTCAAAGTGATTTTTTGACACATCTCACTAAGAAGAACACAGCTACAAAAAATGTTCAGATGAATCGTTCATGGGAATGACTACCTGAGAGTTAAATCAACGAACTCATTGAAAACATGTCAGATCCCCATAAGGACAGTTTGCATAATTATTTAAAAAACTGAGAAGAGTACCAAGAGTCAGAGAAAAAGAAAAAGTATAATAATGATAAATGATATTGGAATCATCCAATATTAAGAGAAATGAAGCATTTACTAATGAGTGTTCATTGAGTCAGTTTTATTAGTAAGAAAGTTTGAAGAATAACTTTTGACATACTAATGTCAAAAATATTTTATAGATGAAATGGAGAAACATTATTGTTTGATTTTTAATGAAAACACAAGAGATATATTCAACAGTATAATGCACATTATAGTATTGGTAATTATAAGCCTGATGTTGTGTGGTAACTCTCTGGATAAGAGTCATCTGTGTGAGCAAAACTCCACAGCCATTCTCACCCCTCTCTTCTTCCTGCCCATGACAGTTATTCTAATTCCAGATCCAGTGAGCTTGCCTACTTTGTTTTTTGACAAAGTGAAACCATGCAACGTTTGTCCCTCAGTACCTGATATATTTCTCTCACAAGGCCATTAAGCTTTATCCTACTGTATCAGATGGGAGGATTTCCTGCTTTATGGCTGTGATGGTTTGTACATGCTTGGCCCAAGCCGTGGCACCATTAGGAGGTGTGGCCTTGGTGGAGTAGGTGTGTCACTGTGGGCATGGGCTTTAAGACCCTCACCCTAGCTGCTTGGGAGCCAGTCTTCTCCTAGTAGACTTCAAGTGAAGATGTATAACTTTCAGCTCCTCCTGAACCATGCCTGACTGGACACTGCCATGCTCTTGCCTTGATGATAATGGGTCAATTTGTGCTTTTCAGTTTTTGTGGGTGTGCAGTCTTCCACTGGAGTATGGTCAACTTATTGGGAACTATATATACCCTTAGAGAAAACCGTTCTTCCTTTTCCAGTAGCTAGCATCTGCCAATCGCTGTAGGGTTAGAACTTTGTGCCCAACTTCCCTCTCAGTGTTGGAGCTTGGTGGTCTGGGTTGGGCTTGCACAGGTATTGCGCATTCTGTCACAAATCCTGTAAATTCACGTGTTCATATTCCCTGTTGTGTTTAGAGGAAACTGCTTACTTGTTAGTTATCTATCACTACGGTTCTTTTGGTTCTTTTTTTTTTTTGGTTTTTCGAGACAGGGTTTCTCTGTATAGCCCTGGCTGTCCTGGATCTCACTCTGTAGACCAGGCTATCCTTGAACTCAGAAATCTGTCTGCCTCTGCCTCCTAAGAGCTACGATTAAAGGCATGTGCCACCACCGCCCGGCTTTTCACTACAATTGTTATTCTTTCTTTCTGTTCCCTGGCCCTTGGGAAGAAGGGTGCTGTGTCTATGTTCTATTTACAGGTGAATGGTCTTTAGCCTCTTTGCACCTTGACCATTGGTGGGACATATATTGGTCATTTATCTATTATAAACAGAAGATGATATTATGTGTATTGAGAAATATCTTAGTCTGTGGATATATTGATAAGTTATTAAGAGTTGGTTTACAATTAGATCAATTTAATAGAATAATAGTAGTAGATTCTTTCTTAAGGCCTATGACCTGTCTAGCCGTATGTTCTCAATTCAACAATGGTGTCAGGTATGAATTTCATCTTGTAGAATGGGACTTAAATCCAGTTATTTAATTAGAAAGTGGTTGGTTACTTCCATAATGTCCGAGATGCTGTTGCCACATACTAAGTTGTTATTGTATTTACCAGAGCTCGCAGCTGGGTATGGTTGGAGACTACTTTTTGTCCTCTGGTAGATTGTATCATACTTTCCAGCACCATGAAAGCTAGCCATTAGGGATGAATCTTCCAGGTGAGTACTGGCTTGGTTTTTCCATGTCTATGACTCAAGTGTGAACTATCTTCAGAAATAGGATGATACAAAACTTCAATTCTGTCTAGATTCAGTTTTTTTAAAACTAAAACTAATTAATAACAGGGTTTTAAAACTAAGAGAAGCTCTGCCTTAGTTTGGGCTGCTATAAGAAAATATCTTAGACTAGGTAGAGAAAAATTTACTGCTTATGATTTTGGAGGTTAGAAAGTCAAGTATCAAGAGGCTAAGAGATTCTGTGCTGGGAGAGGTCTCTCTGATACCCAGTGTTTGCAACTTTACAGATGTGAAGAGACAAATGAGTTTCCTCAAACCTCTTTATCACCCACACACTGTAGATTAGACTTCAATATACAAATTATGATGACATAAACAATGATTCTGTTGAACTGAAAACTAAAAGGCTCCTGTCTGGATACTTTGGACTACTGGCATCTCTGAATCAACACTGAAACCCATTACAGTGTGGGCTAGATTGATTCACCCTGGATACCAAGAAGGAAAATGGACTATTGTTCCACAACTGAAGTAACAACAAGTACATTTGTAATGCAAGAAAGTGACTTCATGTGTGCTGTGGTCAGAGATCTCAGGGGTCTGGAGTGGCCAGATAGACGTCTTAACTTCCCATTCAACAGAATAGTTGCTTTTTCTTTTTTTCTTTTCTGGTGGAAACATTTATCTATTGGCACTAAGTCCTCACATTCACTACAGTATGAAGCTTTGAGTTCAGGGAACAGAGTTTTATAAGTAGTTCATAAGTGGTAAATAGGGACCCTAAAAATGCTAGTTTATTTCCACATTAGAGTTCCTGGACTCTGGAATATTATTGTGGAAGGAATAGCATTTTATCCTGGAAACTGATTTAAAACATGTACAACTGTCTAGAGAATCTTGCCTCATTTGGGGTGACTTTGTCTTTTTTTTTTTTGGCACATAAAGGGTTTACTCTGAAGGTTTTAAGGAAGGATAGAGTTACATCATAATTATAAAAATTACTTACAAAATTAACAGTGTTGTATTGTGTATACTTCTAAATGCAAAGAACAGGGGACTGTCTATACACTGTACAAAATAAATTAAAGTTAAAAATGAATTCAAGCTAAAAAAATGAGGTTGTTTATCTAGTTTTAAATGTGAACACGAAGACCTCTGAACTCTACTAGTTCTTCCAACTGCACCAATGATGGAGAATTCAGAGAGAGCGCAACATTCCTCTTAAAAGGTGATTCCAGTCTATTAATTCTGCAGCTCTTGCTGGGAGAAAACATCATAAAACCATGGATTTAATAAAGCATCAGACCACTGTTCCATTTCTTTTGTTGTAAATTTAGTTCCTTGATCACAAACAATGCTAGTGTGATATTTAGTGGTAAATAAGACTTATTTTCAAGTCTAGGTTAGTAGCTTAGTCAGAAGTATTCCATAGAAAGAAATAAAAGTCTTGGTAGCTTAATCAGAAGTATTCTATACAGAGAAATGAAAGTCTTTATCAAGAAAAGGTAAAAAAAAGTCATAAATGGAGTAGCTGCCACAATAAGAATAAAGTGATTTCTCTTCCATAAGGAAGTGGTGGCCTGTCAGCAGGCTGTGGACTAGTAACTGAGAAATGGTTTCACACCAAGGTCTTAGTGATGCTCCTGTGGGTCTGTTCTGTCAGGTTGGGAATCAATAGTAATCAATAGTCGCTATAGTTGGGTTAGCATTAGTGAGTGGAAGCCCATACTGCCTTTGGTCACCATCGTGTCTTTTTCTGTGACATTTCTATAAACTTTCTATGACTTTCACAGAATGGGATGCCAATTCATTTTACTGATGCAATTCTCTCCAACTAAAATGGACCTTTGGTGAGCATTTGCATCAAATAAATATTCTTACATGTTTTTCAGTCAGAGAATTCCAGCAATAAGATAAGGATCATTGATTTATCTAAGTAACTCAGAGGATCAAGCGATACTAAGAGATACTACTAAAAGTCCAGTTTTACAGTAGATTCCCAGAATACCACAGTGGCAACCCTGAACAAATTTTATGTCAACTATTGGAAATAAACAGTCTCATGCTAACTTCAGGCATTGGCTGAAGGCATTTATCTTCCCCCCTCCTCTTCCTCTTTTATTGCCTCCTCATTCTCCTTCTCCTGTTCCTTCTCCTCCTTCTCTTCCTCCACTTCTTCATTATCATCTTCCTTCTCTTCTCCTCCCTTTATCTTTTCCTTCCACCTTGTTGAAGGACTGTATCTTAGGTCAAAAGGTCGTTTTAGTGGTTGAGAAAAAATTTAATATTGACATTTGCACACTGACTATCTCCATAAAATAAATTGGCTTGATTTTTCCATTCTAATTTTCTGACAGTCCCTAGTTATTTATATGGATCCTAAAGTTCATTCTTTTGACCCACAAGGAAGCTACTTTCTGGAATATTCTCTTACAACAGTTTGAAAGTGAGTCCAGATGATTCAGGTTGCTCTGATTGTGAGCCTTGATGTATTTTAATGAATCTGAATTTATTCAGAATGCCAAAGCAATGAAAAATTTGAGATCTTGTAAAAATATTATAACCTATGAGAACACTTAAATATACCATAAAAAGCTTAAGGGGTGTGTGAGAAAGTCTAATCAAAACACAAAAGTCGTATGAAACTAAGAAGATAAAAATAAGACACAACAAAGCTTCCTTTGTGGTCGCTTTATACCAACAATTCAATGCTATGTTTTCCTTTTAATATTTATTTGTTTTCTTGTTTTTAAAATTTAGTTTAAAGTTATACACAAGGCAAGACGACAGACTAGAAGAGGGCTGTTTGGTAAGAAAAGAGTAAGGAAAAAAAAGCGACAGAAAAGGGAATATCTTTGGAAATGCACACAGTTGTTTACCGCTGGTGAGAAGTGCTGAGAATTGATCAGGTGATGTTGCACTGGAAAGAAGTGAGTCAAGCTTAGCACAGCTTCAGCTGAGGGAGCTTCTGGGTAGGAAGAGAGAGGGTGGAACTCCGAGCTCAGAGGCAACCACATGGTCCTTCTGAACTGAATTTTACTGTCTTATCCATCCGGTCCCCAGCACAAGCCTATAGCCCTCAGTGATTTCTCCAGCAGGATGGTCAAAAATGAAGAAGAAACCCATTTCACTACTCTATATGATGCAGAGAGCAGAGTTCCAGCACTGACTTGAGAACCTAATGTTTAACTTTGAGCTACTTACCAGGCCCTGAGTGAACAAGCCCATTGTGCGACCCAGAATTTATTCTACCCCAGTCCCAGGGTGTGAGATAACCCCAAGAAACAGTGTGGAGAGTAGGAGGGTTGGCCATTGTCAAGATGAAGTGTGCTAGAGTCAAGAGGCTGAGTTCAGACAGTGAAGTATATAGAGACAAATTTCATCAATGAAGAATAAGCCTTGAGTTTGATAACTCTGAGCTCAAGGCCCACCAGTAGAACCACCTATCTCTCATAGACTGCTGGAGAGCCCAGACACTATCTACAACTGTTTCCCTCCAACTTGGTAATTGATGTTAGGAGGTCGTGAGAGTACAAAGATATGAGATCTGTCTAGATCTCAGATTTGTGGTAACAACCCATCTTGGAAAACAGCCTCCAATCAGAATATCCAACCTAGGAGGCATGATTTGAGGAATCTTGATTGAATGAGACAATTTGCTCATCCCACATATTACAAAGTAAATTATGAGACGTACTGAGGTCCAGATACTGAGAGAAGAAAAGGCAAGTCTGGTGGACACTAGACACTTGTCTGAAATAAGCTTCAATGTAGGAAACTAGAAATTGTAGGCTAGATAAGAGCCCTCAGTTCACTCCAACCCCCTGCCCTACACTAGGGACTAGACAAGGCTGTGCACTCTCTCCCTACCTATTCAATATTGTACTTGAAGTCCTAGCCAGAACAATTAGGCAACAAAAGGAGATTAAAGGGATATGAATTGGAAAGGAAGAAGTCAAATTATCACTATTTGCTGATGATATGATAGTATACTTAAGTGACCCCAAAAATTCCACCAGAGAGCTCCTAAACCTGATAAACAACTTCAGCAAAGTAGTTGGATATAAAATTAACTCAAGCAAATCAGAGGCCGTCCTCTACACAAAGGATAAACAGGCAGAGAAAGAAATTAGGGAAACAACACCCTTCACAATAGTTACAAATAATATAAAATACCTCAGTGTAACTCTAACTAAGCAAGTAAAAGATCTGTTTGACAAGAACTTCAAGTCTCTGAAGAAGAAAATCGAAGAAGATCTCAGAAGATGGATAGATCTCCCATGCTCATGGATTGGCAGGATTATTATAGTAAAAATGGCCATCTTACCGAAGGCAATCTACAGATTCAATGCAATCCCCATCAAAATTCCAACTCAATTCTTCACAGACATAGAAAGAGCAATTTGCAAATTCATCTGGAATAACAAAAGACCCAGGATAGCCAAAACTATTCTCAACAATAAGGGAACCTCTGGTGGAATCACAATCCCGGACCTTAAGCTGTACTACAGAGCAATTGTGATAAAAAAACTGCATGATATTGGTACAGTGACAGGCAGGTAGATCAATGGAACAGAATTGAAGACTCAGAAATGAACCCATGCACCTATGGTCACTTGATCCTTGACAAAGGAGCTAAAACCATACAGTGGACAAAAGACAGCATTTTCAACAGATGGTGCTGGCTTAACTGGCGGTCAACATGTAGAAAAATGCAAATCGACCCATTCCTTTCTCCTTGTACAAAGTTCAAGTCCAAGTGGATCAGGGACCTCCACATCAAACCAGATACATTGAAACTAATAGAAAAGAAAGTGGGGAAGAACCTCGAGCACATAGGCACAGGGGAAAATTTCCTGAAGAGAATGCCAATAGCTTCTGCTCTAAGATCAAGAATTGACAAATGGGACCTCATAAAGTTGCAAAGCTTCTGTAAGGCAAAAGACACTGTCAATAGGACAAAATGGCAACCAACAAATTGGGGAAAGATCTTTACCAATGCTATATCTGATAGAGGGCTAATATCCAATGTATACAAAGAACTCAAGAAGTCAGTCTCAAGAGAACCAAATAACCCTATTAAAAAATGGGGCATAGAGCTAAACATATAATTCTCTACTGATGAACACCAAATGGCTGAGAAGCACCTAAAGAAATGTTCAACATCCTTAGTCATCAGGGAAATGCAAATCAAAACAACTCTGAGATTCCACCTCACACCAGTCAGATTGGCTAGGATAAAAGAGTCAGGTGACAGCAGATGCTGGAGAGGTTGTGGAGAAAGAGGAACACTACTTCACTGCTGGTGGGATTGCAAACTGGTACAACCACTTTGGAAATCAGTGTGGCGGTTCCTCCGGAAATTGGACATAGTTCTACCAGAGGACCCAGCCATACCACTCCTGGGCATATACCCACAAGATGCTCCATCATGTAATAAGGACACATGCTCCACCATGTTCATAGCAGCCTTATTTATAATAGCCAGAAACTGGAAACAACCCAGATGTCCCTCAACAGAGGAATGGATACAGAAAGTGTGGTACATCTACACAATGGAGTACTACTCAGCTATTAAAAACAATGAATTTATAAAATTCTTAGGGAAATGGATGGATCTGGAGAATATCATCCTGAGTGAGGTAACCAAATCACAAAAGTACACACATGGTATGCATTCTCTGATAAGTGGTTATTAGCCCAGAAGTTTGGAATACAGGAAGAATGACCCACAAACCACAAGAAACTTAAGAAGAAGGAAGACCAAAAGGTGGATATTTCATTCCTTCTTAAAAAGGGGGAACCAAATACCCACAGAAGGTGTGGCAGAGATTAACTATGGAAGGACAAGCATATAGCTATCTCCTGAGAGGCTCTGACAATACCTGACCAATACAGATGTAGAGGCTCACAGGCATTCATTGAACTGAGTACATGGTCCCCAATGAAGGAGTTAGAGAAAGGTTTGGAGCTGAAGGGTTTGCAGCCCCTTAGGATGAACAACAATTACTAACTAGTACCCTCAGAGCTCCCAGGGACCCAACCACCAATCAAGGACTATACAGGGTGGGACTGAATGTTCTGGCAGCATGTGTATAGTAGAGAATCGCAAATTCGATCATCTATAGGAAGAAAGGACCTCGGCCTTGTGAAGGTTTTGTGCCCCAGTGTAGGGGAATGCCAGGGCCAATAAGTGGGAGAGGGTGGGGTGGCAGGCATGGGGAGGGGGGAGACAAAAGGGGTTTGTTCTTGTTGTTTTTGTTTGTTTGTTTGTTTGTTTGTTGGAAGTGAACTTGGGAAAGGAAAAATTTACATGTAAATAAAGAAAATATCTAATATAAATTAAAAAAAAAAAGAAAACCCAGTAGTTTGGTGAATAGAAGCAAAAAAAAAAATAAAAAAAAATAAAATAAAACTAGAAGATTTCTCTACATGAGGGTGTTTACCTTACCAGACAGAAACACAAGAATTAAAAAATAAATAAGTCAACATGACTCCTCTAAAACAGTATTAGTACTAAATTAGAAGATTCTGAAATGTCAGAAGAGGACTTTAGGAATCTACTATTGAAAGATGATTAATAATCTCAAGGAGACCATGAAAAAGCAGATGGATTCAATTTAGAACCTGGAGAGGAAGAACAGGTCAAAAAGTCAGCAAATTAAGTAAAATTCTAACCAAGTATGTATGTTGCAATGCACAGTCACTGGCCTGGTTATATATATACCTGATGGTGTAATATTGGCACTAATATCTTGGGAGTAACCAACACCAGTCTGACTGCATTTAAGCTTTATTTAATATGAGGGAACTTAAGTCTGGTATTCCAAGAACTTGTGACTGAATGGGACATCTACTGTACAAGATAAATACAAGAATGCATACAAAAACATAAAGATGAAAACAAAAACGTTACTCATATTCCTGTAGTACTGAGGGATAGCCCGTTGTGGTAGCTACCCCCCATGCTGTTGCTAAGCACTGGGAGTGTGGTTAGTCTGAAATGAGGAGGAGTGCTTGTGTAAAATGCTCATCAAACACCCTAGACTTAATATGAAACATGAAAGAGCATAAAATAGTCTATCCCTATTTTATAAATTGATCAAAGTGTGAAATAACATTTTAATGTGTTGGGTTAAATATATTAACCTTATTCACTAAAATAAATTTTACTTGTCTCTCAATTTTTAATTAGTGACATTAGAAAAATGTAAAAATTAGACATTAGAAAATTAAAAATTGTCAGGCAGTGGTATTACACGCATTTAATCTCAGCACTTGGGAGGCAGAGGCAGGTGGATTTCTGAGTTCAAGACAAGCCTGGTCTACAGAGTGAGTTCCAGACAGCCAGGCTACACAGAGAAACCCTGTCTTGAAAAACCAAAAAGAAAAAAAAAAGAAAATTAAAAATTACAGATGTAGCTTGTATCAAGCTGGTCTGGACACTGTTGGTCTATAATGTATATAGATTTTTATATAACACATTATGTATAATGCATATTTTCTTATGCATTAGAAGATAACCTGAAATTACAGGTTTATTAAATCAGCAATTCCTAACTGTACCCTAAATACTTACCCTTATACCTAGAGGTAAGTCTATCTATCACTCTGCAACAAAGAAACTTCACTTTTCGGCAAGCAGAGACTGTTGAGGAAAACCACAACTGGTCAAAATGAAGAGAACAACTGTTCATGGTGTGCCCAGCCCCAAAAGATATGTCAACAAAACATGGCAATTCTTGCATCTAAAGCTCAGATAATGTTGTGGGAGAGGAGGTGGAAAGATAAGATAGGAGAAGCAGAGAACTAGGTCACCTGCTGTGAGATTGTGACTACTAGAAAAGACAAGGAGGGTTCACTCATGACACCTCAACAATATGGCTGCCTAAAAAAGACCTGAACAAAGACAGCACCAGTAATGCTAATGTGGAAAGAGGCAATCTCAAGATTAATAGTTGGGGCAGAGGGTACCCTTAGACAAAGTGTGAAAGCTAACTAATAATGCTGAGAGTTGAGGATTCCTTTTCTCCAGGGATGAGCCTCACAATTCCTTATCCAATACATAGTTGTCAGCCCTGACATCATATAGTACAACTAACACTAAACAGACTCAGAAGGTTGTATCTACATACACATACATACATATATATGTACACATTCATATATATATAATTCATATATATTCATATATATATTTATTTAATGAAAAAAGAGCCATGAATTTGAGAGGGATTGAAGAGAGGGAGGTGGGAGGATTTGAGAGAGGAAGAGAAAGGGGGGGGAGGTGTAATTAATTGAAAAATAATTAAAACCTTAAAAATGGTACAGGCTGGAAAGATGACTCAGTGGGTAAAAGAACTCGCTGTGCAGTCATGAAGGGCTGAGTTTAGATCCTCCAAGAACCTACATAAAAAGCTGACTATGGGTTCAAGGACATCATAAGAAGACCTACAGAGTAAACTACCCTGGGCCCATGGGGGCTCACAGAGGCTGAACCATTAACCAAAGAGTATTCAGGGGCTGGTCCTAGCCCCCTACACAGATGTAGCAGCAGATGTGCAGCTTGGTGTTCATGTGGGTCCCCTAATGATTGGAACGGCGCTGTCTCTGACTCTATTGCCTGCTTTTGGCTCTCTTTCCTCTAGCTGGACTACTTGTCTGGCCTTAGTGGGAGAGGATGCACATAGTCCTGATGTGCAGGTTAGTCCCCGTGAAGGGGCTTCTCCTTTTCTGAGGAGAAAGGGAAGGGGCAGGGGGGAGGTGGCTGTGAGAAGAGATAGGAGGAGAGGAGGCAGGTGGGGCTGTGATCAGGATGTGAAGTGAATAAATACAGTAATTAATAAAAAGATAAGGATCACATAATATATTTTAAAAATAGGAACTTTGCAAGGTTGGGAAAGAGGGGAGTAAATAAACTCATTTTGATAAAATAAAGAAGAAGAAAGAAAGAAAGAAAGAGAGAAAGAGAGAAAGAGAGAGAGAAAGAAAGAAAGAAAGAAAGAAAGAAAGAAAGAAAGGATAGAAGGAAGGAAAAAAGCTGACCATGACAGTATGAACCTGTAACCTCAGCACTGAAGGCAAAGACAGGTGGATATAAAGGGCTTGCTACACAGCCAGCCTTCTCAAGACAGCAATATAGGAATAGTTCAGTAAAGACACTTGTCTCAAGGCAAAAGACTGTCAAAGATGAAGGAAGACATCAAATGTCCTACTCCGATCTCCACATGTAATACTGCTTCCTCACCAACACACTGGTGTACATTAACTCTTCCCACGTGTGTGTGAGTGTGTGATTGTGTATATGTGTGTGTGATTGTGTATGTGAGTGTGTGTGAGTGTATGTGTGTGAGTGTGTGAGTGTGTATGTGTGTGTGAGTGTGTATGTGTGTGTGTATGTGTATGTGTGTGTGTGAGTGTATATATGTGTGTGTGAGTGTTATGTGTGAGTGTATGTGTGTGACTGTGAGTGTGTATGTGAGTGTGTGTGTGAGTGTGTGTGAGTGTGTGTGACTGTGTGTAGTGTGTGACTGTGTGAGTATGTATGTGTGTGTGTGTGAGTGTGTGAGTGTGTGTGTGAGAGAGAGAACTCCTACTCACTTTTAGTTAAATTGTGTTTTAACAAGCTTTTTTAAGCAACAAGGTTAATAAGAATGTTTCCTAATACAGCTAAGTGATACCATTTTCTTAGATACCATTCATTTTAAAGCATTAACTAGCATTCCATTTTTTCCCACTGTCAGTAGCACATTTAGTCAACAAACTCCTTATTTGGGATATTAAGCTTGTTCTCAGTGTTATCTCCATGATGGATATGATTGTATGTAACTCTTTCTCTGTATCAGCTTACTTATTAGGTAATCATTTCCAGAAGTGGAATTATTGTGAATGTTTTGAACATTTTAAAGTCTTTTACTAACTAGGGCCAAATTTCCCCCAGAAAAACTGTCTTTTTGTTACACCCTCAATATAAATGATTAAAGGTATTCTTTCTCTTGGTGCCTCCTTTTCCTATTTCTTCAGATTTTCTAAAGGGTATTGGCTTGGCTCCAGAGAATCAAAATCTCACATAGTTTCACCTGAAATACTTCAGTTTTTATTTCTTCAATGATTTATGTTTTCTGAAAAACCTTAAAGTCTGCAAGTTTCATTTTTCTGATACACCATGTAGTGGACTGAAGTTATTTGGAGGTATAGGCTCTAGGTGGCGAATGAATTAATTGCATACTTTGGGGAGGAATTGTGCCAAGTCCAACTTTCTACAAAAGATTTCATATTTCTAAAAACGTTTAAAATAATTGATCTTTCAAGTTGGTAGTTTGTACTTGTCTTAGTCAGGGTTTTTATTCCTGCACAAACATTATGATCAAGAAGCAAGTTGGGGAGGAAAGGCTTTTTTGAGCTTATACTTCCACATGGCTGTTGATCACCAGAGGAAGTCAGGACTGGAACTCAAGCAGGTCAGGAAGCAGGAGCGGATGCAGAGGCCATGGAGGGATGTTTCTTACTGGCTTGCTTCCCCTGGCTTGCTCAGCTTGCTCTCTTATAGAACCCAAGACTTCCAGCCTAGGGATGGCACCACCCACAAGGGGCCCTACCCCCTTGATCACTAATTGAGAAAATGCCCCACAGCTGGATCTCATGGAGGCACTTCTCCAACTGAAGCTCCCTCTCTGTGATAACTCCACATCACTATTAAGCCTCAATCTTTACTTTCTTATTCATCCCCAAGATCTAAAGTCCCACAGTCTTTACATATTAAAAGTTCAATCAATTTAAAATGTCTAATATCTTTTAAAATTTAATGTCCCTTAACTATGGGCTCCACTAAAATACTTTCTTCCTTCGAGAGGGAAAAATATCAGGGCACAGTCACAATCAAAAGCAAAACCAATGTCTGGGATCTAACTCACGATCTTCTTCTGGGCTCCTCCAAGGGCTTGAGTCACCTCTTTAGCTCTTCCTTTTGTAGCACACATCTTGTCTTCTGGGCTCCAGATGCCTGTACTCCACTACTGCTGCTGTCCTTGGTGGTCATTGCATGGTACTGGCATTCCTAAAACACTGCTGTAACTAGGCTTTACCAATAACCTTTCATAGACTGTCTTCATGGTGCCAAGCCCCAACTCCTTTGCATGACACCTTTAGTCCTGGGCCATCAATTGCAAACTGAGGCTGCACCTTCACCAACGGCCTTCCATGGCCTCTCACTGTGCTGAGCCTCAGCTGCTCTCCATGACCCCTTTATGCTGTTAAAACCAGTATCACCTGGGTGACTCTTACACATTACCAAGTCCTGCTGCAGCACAAGGTACAACCTTGGTTATCTCTGGAACACAGCCTCTTTGTGCTCTCAGAAAACACTCCCCAGAAGATGTCACCTCAATGATGCTTGTCTCCTCTTAATCATCGCTAATTTCTTAGCTCTAGCTAACCAGCATCAATAGTCCCAGTAATGTAAAGTTTTCACTTTAGTAGTTCTGGTATCTTGTTAATCACAGCTGATACTTCAGCCCCAGCTAACCAGAACCACAGAATCTTGACAATCAAAACAACATGGCCCTGATAAGAGTCTTTAATCTTCCCTCTGAAATTTCACAAGCAAGGCCTCCATCTTCTGCAACTGTTCTCAACATGATCTTCCAAGCTCCTACAGAAAATCCCACAGAGGCCTTAAAAATCAGTGGCTTTTCTAGCTCAAAGTTTCAAAGTCCTTCCACAGTCCTCCCCAAAACATGGTCAGGTTGTCACAGGAATACCCCACTATGCTAGTACCAATTTGTCTTAGTCAGGGTTTCTTATTCCTGCACAAACATTATGACCAACAAGCAAGTTGGGGAGGAAAGGCTTTTTTGAGCTTATACTTCCACATGGCTGTTCATCACCAGAGGAAGTCAGGACTGGAACTCAAGCAGGTCAGGAAGCAGAAGCTGATGCAGAGGCCATGGAGGAATGTTCCTTACTGGCTTGCTTCCCCTGGCTTGCTCAACTTGCTTTCTTATAGAACCCAAGACTTCCAGCCTAGGGATGGCACCACCCACAAGGGGCCCTACCCCCTTGATCACTAATTGAGAAAATGCCCCACAGCTGGATCTCATGGAGGCACTTTCCCAACTGAAGCTCCCTCTCTGTGATAACTCCAGCCTGTGTCAAGTTGACACATAAAACCAGCCAATACAGTATTCTTTTTTTTTTTTTCCGTTTTGTTTTGTTTTGTTTTGTTTTGAGACAGGGTTTCTCTGTAGCCCTTACTGTCCAAGAACTAGCTCTGCAGGCCAGGGTTACTTCAAATGGAGCGATTCTCTCTGTTTCCAGAGTGTTCGTGATTAAAAGGCCAGTGCCACCACTGCCCAGCTGGTAGTTTTGATTTTAAGCAACTACTTCCTTCACTTTTTCTGGCACATCCACTCAGCAAAGCAGCCTTCCTCCCGCCCCCACCCCCGCCCCTCCGTACTCCCAAGCAAAAATATCTTTAAAAGCCTCTTCTTTCTATTTCGTGCAAAATGAACAGTGATCCAGTGGAGTTCATGGGCTGCTGGAGTGGTATTTACACCAGTGGGTTCACCGAATAGCAGAACATGCTGTTTCTGTCACGTCACATGCAGGCCAATCTGATAAATGTACCTAAGTCCTCTGCTGTTTCAGTGACTCTGAGTTATTCTGGTAGGCATTTTTCATAGCTGCGAGTGGAAGCAGCGTCACAATGGGGTTTGGCTGTGCTGGCTGCTTCTCCCTATTGGTTTGCCTAGGGTCAGATTTGCTCCTGGAGCACCAAGCGCTACAGCTGGCACGTAGCAGGTTTTGGCTGTGGTCCAGGCCGAACCTTGTTTAGAGCAAGGAGATGCAGGCATATATTATGTATTTCCTTGCCGGCTTTGATTTTTTTCTTTGTCTACCTTCATGAATGTTCCTACTTATTTGGACAACTTGAAGTTGAAAATTGTCGTTTTAAGGTAGGGATGTGGGAAGAGGAGCAATCAGTGCAAGACACAAGTAGTGGCTCAGAGGATTTCTCAATAGCGTCATTGCTTGTTTGTTTATATATAATTTTAACCGACTTGTAATAAACCCAACTGGTTATGAGGATTCCTAATGACTTTATTGTAACTACATCAGATGAGCAGATCATCTTAAAAATACATCTTGGACATACTAAAGTTTATTTTTTTATTTTTTTACTTTTTAAGATTTATTTATTTATATGAGAACAAAGAAACTGTCTTCAGACACACCAGACGAAGGCATCAGATCCCATTACAGATGGTTGCGAGCCACCATGTGGGTACTGGGAATTGAACTCAGGACCTCTGGAAGAGCAATCAGTGCTCATAACTGCTGAGCCATCTCTCCAGCCCTTACAATAAAGTTTTCAATAATGAATTTTAACTGGGAATTGAAAGGTACACCCGAAGGATACTTTCATCTTTTCAAATGGAAAATCCTGTCAAAATGTCTAGCACACACAATAACATTGCCATGCCATTTTCTCGAATGTTTTAGCTGTTGTGTGACACTTCTTTAATTATTAATTAGTTATGTACAGATATGATTTTTTATTGTGTATTTCCATCTCAAATGCAAACTGATAACAAAAATTTCAGAGAAAAAAATGGTGTCTTGTGTTCTCTGATATCAGCCTCGGAAAAACAGATTACATTTAATTTGAAGTTGGTGTAGTAAAGAGCTGAGAATGGTGAAATCTAATGATCAAGCAATGAAACTCTGTGTATCAGTAGGATAGTATTTGTACTGGTCCTGGTGCACAACTCTCAAAAGTGCCAGAGTCACTGATTTTTCTCCTTTTGCCCATACTTGTCAGCTAATCATTTTTCAGTTGGCTACGTATTTTGTTTGTTTCTAGGATAATAAACACTGAACATGGCTGGCTATAGGAGCCAGTAATACTAGTAAAAATTCCATGAATGCATCAGTTTTTACACTTAATGTCACTGAAAATTTTCTGTAGTATATATCTGATAGGAACTTAGTGAAAGCAATAGAAACCTCTTTTGAAGAAAGGTTTATTTGTTTTTATGTACACAGGGGGTGGGGTGTTTTGCCTACACCCCACCCCTGCCAACAGGTCATGTGTATTCCATGCCTGGGAGGAGAAAAAAGATGGTCAGATACTTTACAATGGGAAAACTGGAATTGCAGATGGTTGTGAACCACCCTGTGATGTTAGGACTGGAATCCAGATCCTCTTGAAGAACAGATAGTGCTCTTAAGTATTGTACCATCTCTGTCTTTTTTTTTAAAATTTATCTATTTTTTTTCTTTTTTAAAGTTTTATTGCATTATGATGAGAAAAGTTACATGATTTCAATTTATCTGAATTTGTTA
>JADRCD010155306.1:11205-23960 GCA_019843815.1 Montemys delectorum | reverse complement strand
AATACAAATAAGTATTATAAAAGTTGTTTGATATAAAACAACAATCAATTTAACAGTCTTATGTAGATGCCCGTCTATAGCAATAGTGAAAATACATTTTTCTCAATATAAATTTTAACTCCAAACATATTAACTGTATACTTCAAAATAATACATCACTACTGGTATTTTCCTAAATGAACATAAATATATAAAGTCTTTTTGTTTGTTTTGTATTTAGTAGAGCTTAAAATCTTGGCTCTTACTGTGGTACAAGCCCCAAATAAGAACAATTTTTAGACACTGGATTTCATTGTAATAAGGCTGTACTTCAATGATCCTCACATCACCAAAGAATTTTACCTCCATCATAGCTAAGCTGAGAGTTGATAGTTCTGCTACACCAAGAAATGAATTGTAGGCACGATTTTTGGATACAGACTTCCTGCTATGATCAAAACTATTTGACTGGGTGAGTGACTTTATTCTCAGGCCACAGAGAACAGGTTACATTCATTTAAGAAATGGTGTGTGTATTAAGATGATCTATCCAGGGGAGGGGGGAGGCAAAAGGGGTTTGTTCTTGTTGTTTTTGTTTGTTTGTTTGTTTGTTTGTTTGGAGGGGAACCTGGGAAAGGAAAAATTTACATGTAAACAAAGAAAATATCTAATATAAAAAAATAAAAAAAATCTTTTAAAAAATGAAAAAAAAAAACCCAGAAGGTACAAATAAATGAATATTTCAATAAAAAAAAAAGAAAAGAAAAAAAAAGATGGTCTATCTATAAAGTCATTCACCAACTGTTTCAATGAACAATGGTTCTGCTTGGAGGGTGACACAGACATTGGGTGATGGTAAGAATTTGGTTCATTAAGCTGTGATAATTTGGAAAAGCATTCATCTCAAAGAAATAGTAACTTATAAAGTCCTCTTCTTCAGACTTGATACAAGAGTTAAAAACATCAGGCAAAGCACTCAGTCTCATTCTTTGTTGTTCTCTTACAAGCCCCTTCCCAATTTAATTGTCTATGTTTCTTTTGGTTATATAAATACTTTTGAAATATATAAGCTGTTCTGAAAACCATAGTACAGTGTAAAGACATGAAATAAACAATACTACTAATAGAGAGGCTGAGATAGGAGAAGTAAGATTTCAAGATCCTTGTGTTATACACAACAAGACACTGTCACAAACAAACAAGCTGAAAGTGTATATAGATTGTACAATGTTGGACCTATTTCTCCAATTACCAAATTAGAGAGACCATTAGATGACCATTAACAAATTTCTAATTCCTCATATTATTGGATTTCAATTGCTTAGGATATGTTGGTAATATCAATTTTCAAATTAATATATTAAGAAAAAGTAATTGTCCCTTCCTGTTTCTTTTTGTTGTAAGAGGTGGAATTAGGTTTGTGTGGATTTGTTGAAAGATTACCTTCTTGCTTCTTCTAGGGTGTAGTTTTGCTCCTTATGTCGAAGTTTTCCACCGATTATCCTTTGTAGGGCTGGATTTGTGGAAAGATATTGTGTAAATTTTGTTTTGTCATGGAATACATCCATGTTTTCTCCATCTATGATAATTGAGAGTTTTGCTGGATATAGTAGCCTGGGCTGGCATTTGTGTTCTTGTAGGGTCTGTATGACATCTGCCCAGGATCTTCTAGCTTTCATAGTCTCTGGTGGGAAGTCTGGTGTAATTCTGATAGGCCTGCCTTTATATGTTACTTGATCTTTTTCCCTTACTGCTTTTAGTATTCTTTCTTTGTTTTGTGCATTTGGTGTTTTTACTATTATGTGGCAGGAGGAATTTCTTTTCTGGTCCAGTCTATTGGGAGTTCTATAGGCTTCTGGTATGTTCATGGGCATCTCTTTAAGTTAGGGAAGTTTTCTTCTATAATTTTGTTGAAGATATTTACTGGCCCTTTAAGTTGGAGGTCTTCACTCTCTTCTATACCTATTATCCTTAGGTTTAGTCTTCTCATTGTGTCCTGTTTATATCCTGGATGTTTTGGGTTAGCGTCTTTTTGCATTTTGCATATTCTTTGACTGTTCTGTCAATGTTGTCTATGTTATCTTCTGCCCCTGAGATTCTCTCTTCTATCTCTTGTATTCTGTTGGTGATGCTTGCATCTATGTTTCCTGACTTCTTTCCTAAGACTTCTAACTCCAGAGTTGTCTCTTTTTGTGATTTCTTTATTGTTTCTACTTCCATTTTTAGGTCCTGGATGGTTTTACTCAATTCCTTCACCTGTTTGTTTGTGTTTTCCTGCAATTCCTTAAGGGATTTTTGACTTTGCTCTTTAAGTGCTTCTACTTGTTTACTTGTGATTTCCTATAATTCTTTATGGAATTTTTTGTTTCCTCTTTAAGAGCTTGTACCTCTTTACCTGTGTTCTCCTGTATTTCTTTAAGGGAGTTATTTATGTCCTTCTTAAAGTCCTCTATCAGCATTGTGAGATATGATTTTAGATCCAAATCTAGCTTTTCCAGTGTTTTGGGATATCCAGGACTTGCTGTGGTGGGAGTACTAGGTTCTGATGAAGCTAAGCAGTCTTGGTTTCTGTTGGTAGGATTCTTGCATTTGCCTTTTGCCATCTCTTGATCTCTGGTGTTAGATGTTCTTGGTGTCTCTAACTAGAGCTTGTCCTGTCCCTGTCGCCCTGCGATTCCCCTGCAACTCCTGAGGCCTATGCTTCCTGGCTGGTCCTGCCTTAGAAAGTCATGGAGAGAAAATGGTGGATCTCACCTGAGTCTCTGGGTTAAAGCACTCCCTGGAGGGAGGCCCTCCACTTGCAGAGAAAGGGTAGAGATAGTAGCTGATCCACCTCTGTCACTCAGAAGCTGAGAGGATCCTGTCCCTGCCACCCTGAGACTCCCTTGCGACTCCTGAGCCAATATAAATTTTACATAAGTCCAAACATATTAACTGGATATTTTAAAATAATACATCACTACTAGTATTTTCTTAAATGAACATAAATATATAAAGCCTTTTTGTTTTTTTGTTTTATATTTAGTAGAGCTTAAAATCTTGGCTCTTGCTGTGGGACAAACCCAAAATAAGAACAATTTTTAGACATTGGATTTCATTGTAATAAGGCTGTACTTCAATGACTCTCACATCACCAAAGGATTTTACCTGCATTGTAGCTAAGCTGAGAGTTGACAGTTTTGCTATGCCAAGGAATGAATTGTAGGCATGATTTTTGGATACAGACTTCCTGCTATGGTCAAAGCTATTTGACTTTATTCTCAGTCGATAGAGAACAGGTTACATTCATTTAAGAAATGGTGTGTGTATTAAGATGGTCTATCCATAAAGTCATATACCAATGTTTCAATGAACAATGGTTCTGCTTGGAGGGTGGCACAGACATTAGGTGAGAGTAAGAATCTGGTTCATTGGCTGTGATAATTTGGAAAATCATTCATCTCAGAGAAAGAATAACTTATAAAGTCCTCTTCTTCAAACTTGATACAAGAGTTACAAATGTCAAGCAAAGCATTCAGTCTCACTCTATGTTGTTCTCTTACAAGCCCCTTCCCAATTTAATTGTCTATGTTTCTTTTGGGTGTATAAATACTTTCAAAATATGTAAGCTATTCTGAAAACCATAGTATAGTGTAGAAACAATACTACTAATAGAGAGACTGAGATAGGAGAAGCGAGATTTCAAGACCCTTATGTTGTACACAGTAAGACACTGTCACGAACAAATAAGCTGAAAGTGTATATGGATTGTACAATATTGGATCTATTTCTCCAATTACCAAATTAGAGAGACCATTGGATGACAATAAACAAATTTCTAATTCCTCATATTATTGGATTTCAATTGATTAGGATATGTTGGTAATATTAATTTTCACATTAAGAAAAAGTAATTGTTACTTCCTGTTGTTTTTGTTATAAGAGGTGGAATTAGGTTTTTGTAGATTTGTTGAAAGATTACTTTCTTGCTTCTTTTAGGGTATAGTTTTGCTCTTTATGTTGATGTTTTCCAACTATTATCCTTTGTAGGGCTGGATTTATGGAAAGATATTGTGTAAAGTTCATTTTGTCATGGAATATGTTGTTTTCTCCATCTATGGTAATTGAGAGTTTTGCTGGATATAGTAGCCTGGGCTGGCATTTGTGTTCTTGTAGGGTCTGTATGACATCTGCCCAGGATCTTCTTGCTTTCATAGTCTCTGGTGAAAAGTTTGGTATAATTCTGATAGGCTTGCCTTTATATGTTACTTGACCTTTTTCCCTTACTGCTTTTAAAATTCTTTCTTTGTTTAGTGCATTTGGTGTTTTGATTATTATGTGATGGGAGGAATTTCTTTTTTGGTCCAGTCTCTTTGGAGTTCTGTAGGCTTCTTGTATGTTCATGCGCATCTATTTCTTTAGGTTAGGGAAGTTTTCTTCTATAATTTTGTTGAAGATATTTACTGGCCCATTACCTTGGGAGTCTTCACTCTCTTCTATACCTATTATCCTTAGGTTTGGTCTTCTCATTGCATCCTGGATTTCCTGAATGTTTTGGGTTAGGAGCTTTTTGCATTTTGCATTTTCTTTGACTGTTGTGTCAATGTTTTCTATGGTGTCTTCTGCCTCTGAGATTCTCTCTTCTATCTCTTGTATTCTGTTGGTGATGCTTGTATCTATGACTCCTGATTTCTTTCCTAGGTTTTCTATCTCCAGGATTGTCTCTCTTTCTTATTTCTTTATTGTTTCTATTTCCATTTTTAGATTCTGGATGGTTTTACTCAATTCCTTCACCTGTTTGATTGTGTTTTCCTGTAGTTCTTTAAGGGATTTTTTTTTTGTTTCCTCTTTAAGGACTTCTAACTGTTTACCTGTGTTCTCCTGTATTTCTTTGAAAGTGCTATTTATGTCTTTCTTAAAGTCCTGTATCATCATCATGAGAAGTGATTTTAGATCTGAATCTTGCTTTTCCCTTGGGATGGTGTGTCCAGGACTTGCTATGGTGGAAGAATTGGTTTCTGATGATGCCAAGTAACCTTGGTTTCTGTTGTTTGTTCATTTATGCTTGCCTCCTGCCATCTGGTTATCTCTAGTGCTATCTGCCCTTGCTAAATCTGACTGGGGCCTGTGCTTCCTGTGATCCTGGTTGTGTCAGAATGTGTCAGAGTCTAACTGTCTCTATGATCCTCTGATTCTGTCATCCTGTGATCCTGGGTGTATTAGAGCGCCTAGGAGTGGAGCTTGCTCTTGGTGTTGTGGGACTGGAAGGAACCTGAGCCACTGGGCTGACAGAGATTATGTGTGCTGGTCCCCCTGGTCCCAGTTACTCCAGGTTTTGGGACAGATGTTGTGTCCTCCTCACCTCTGATCCTGGGCGTGTTAGAGCTCCTGGGAGTGGAGCTTCCTCTGGGTATTTTGGCACAGGCCTCAGAGCTTGCCTGAACCATCTCTTTAGTCCCAATAATAATGAAAAGTTCTACATTAATTGTGGTGAATTTGTAATATGAACAATGAAAGTATGATCATTCAAATCATTGTGACAGATGCTACATTTCCTAATTAAACATTTCCATTAACTATAGTGCAAAGATTATGGGAACATTAGAATTTACACAAAAAAGGGCTAGAATGATAAAGATCTTCTTACTGTTGTTATGAAAAATACTCTGGAATTTATTTGTATCCATTTAATTGCTCACTCAGTGATACCTCGTGAGAGCTTGTGTGAAAATCTTGCAGAGTAGGGCAGTTATCTGTGTATCTTTGAAAAAAACCCAACCAAGCAAACAAATAAACAAAAAACCAAAGACCAGTTCTCCTCTGTCAGGCCTCAACATAGATGAAGTAGTGAGAAAGAAGGGAACACTTTCCCATCCAGCTAGATCACCAGATCACAAATAAACCTGGACAATTAATGGGGTGGAAAATGTTTCAGCCAGATTGCCCTCATATGCTCAACAATAACTCTTTTAACTTTTCAGATGTGATAAAGAACCTTAGTAATTTTGTTAAAAAGTAGGGGTTTTGAACAGGGATGTGAGTATTTATGAGTATTTGTGGAGAGTATGGCCAAGGCAACTTACATCAGAAAGCTTGCTTTCAGTTTCAGAGGGTTAGTCAGTGACCATTTTGGAGGGGAGTATGGTGACAGGTAGGCTGGGCACTGGACCAGTAGATGAGCAGTAGCTGATAGGTTACACTTGATCCACAAGCAAGATATGGGTGAGAAGAGAAGGAAGAAGGGGAAAGTGTGGGAGGAAGAGTGAGAGAGAGATGGGGAGAGAGAAATAGAGAGGGGGAGGGAGAGGGATAAGGTGGGAGGGAGAGAAAAATGGGAGAGAGAAAGGGAAATAGAGAAGCAGAGGGAGAAGGGGAGGAAGAGGAACAGGGAGAGGGAGAGGGAGAGGGAGAGGGAGAGGGAGAGGGAGAGGGAGAGGGATAATAAGTTGTGCTACTCAGTGGAAGGAAGTTGAGAATAGAAGCACAGACTCCCTAAATAGGTGTTTATTAATTCAATAAAAATCTATCAAAGTTTCAATTCCAGAATTTCCCCTATTCCATCCAACATGTACATTTAACTAACAAGGAAACTGAGGAACAAAAACACTAAGACGTTTACTAAGGCTACAGTGGGATGTGGGTGGCATGAGAATTGAATGCAGCTCCCAGACCACTGACCTACAGTGCCTCCACAGAACAGTTTCAGAGATGGGCTGTTGTTTCAGTGTAGGTCTCTATTGCTGGTCTGTCTTTTGTTGCAAATCTCTCTCTTTGATTCTCGATGCCTTAAGTTTATGTTTGTGATTTATTGCTCAAAACTGTTTTACTGTTTACTGAGGAAAGGCATGAACATTTATGTGGCATTTTTCTGTACTATGAGAGTGCTTTTCAGAGGGGGTAGGAAGGTTTTGTAATTTAGAGCAGAGATATGTAAAAGACAATGTATTGAATTTGAACCCTCGCACCAGCTCTATCCTCTCCCCTCAACTCTATCTTTGGTCTTCCACAGTTCCTGGTATCACTTAGTTTTTTTTTTCTTTTCCTTAAAGAATTCTTTTGCAGCAGCTCCCACACTTGCCTGTGTTTTCTTGACAAAGACTCCTAGGAAAGCAGGATTTGAAAGCTTCAGTATGGCCTCCAATCTCCTGCCTTATCTTTGATATTTTGCACACTGAGTTAAAATATTGCTACATTTGTGGCCTGGGATCATCCCTGCTAATTCCATATGAAGTCAGATTGCCAAAGAACTCTTCGAACTCCCCTAGTGAATTTGCTTGGTGAGCGGTTCTGGACTTGGCGTTTTAATCTCTCCATCAGGATCAATGTGATCCTGTGTTAAAGCCAAGGTCAAATGGGATAAGCAGTTGAACTTTCTCCCTGGTTTTGCGTGGCTTGTTGAGACATGTAACCTCTCTAGGCTTGGTTTCTGCTTTGGGGAGAAATCTGAAGTCCAAGCAGATGTTTTTTTCCTTTTTCTTCTCTCTCTCTCTCTCTCTCTCTCTCTCTCTCTCTCTCTCTCTCTCTCTCTCTCTCTCTCTTTTGAAAACCTCTTTTTCATTTCACTAGGCAGAGTGTCAAAGAAGCAACTGGGGGGTAGATGAGGCAGGAGGGAGAAGGTCACTGTTTTCTTCGCTAACGTTGCAGAATGAGAGCTGTTGTGTTTGTTTTATCTGTATTTTCTGCCAATTGGGCCACTGGGAAGAAGAGGTTGATTCTAAAGACTGCTTCCTTCATATGTCAGCACTGGCTATAGAATGAAGGCCTTTGAAGAAATGCCAGCACAGCAGCTATCTGACCCCTTTAGATTGGGGAGGAATAAAACCTTTAAGCAACCAGCTGCCACATTTTAGGACTTTTCTATCTGATGCTGTCAATGTAAACGAGCCCCTTCTTCCAAAAATACTCAATTTGGTTTTTGTTACTATAACTTATGAGTCAAACAGTAGCCAAGAAGCTGCTCTTCTAATGCTGTCTTGTACTTTCTTAAATGAAGCATCATGCTCACGTTATCTTTAACTATAGGTGACATTTATAGAAAACTTTATGGTTCTGTCATTTCACATGGCCCACTAACAAGCCCCTTAAAAACACTTGTCCTTTAGTAACCTTGAGCATTTGGCTTGGGCTTCAGAACACCATGTGGACAACCTATCAGACCGGCTGTAGTGTTTGAAGGGAGAATGCTCTGCATTTGTTTGGATATGCCTTTCTCTGCCTGAAGACAACAGCTTTAAAAACCAACTGGTAGTTCCTGCTTTCTATAAGTCTATGGATATCAGTAAATAATTGTCTCTCAAATGGCACAAATATAAGCATAACAGTGAATGCAAAATATCAGGGATGCAGTCTATACACTTCACGGTTGGAAGGGGATCCTCGATAGGAGACTGCTAAGGCTTCTTGGCTATTATGGCCAAGAGTAACCACTGAATTTGGTGGAAAAGAAAGCTAACATTCCACCAAGTAATCTTGTTTTGTCCTTTTCTGACATCAGCTTTTCATCCTTAGGTGGGGGACATTTCTGAATTCTGGATTTATCAGATGCTATGGCAGGTCCTGGACAGAACAGGGTTTTTGCCTCTCTTTTCACATTAACAGCATATAGTAGGTATTTAAATGTCCTATTAGCAAGGCCCCAACTCCCAGGCTTCTGATAGAGTTGTTCTGAAAGGCAGGCTCAAGGAGTGACACTATTTCTTTGTTAAAGAACCCCTTGGGATTTTGAGGGAACCAGGGCAGCTGGAAGCTTTAGAGGTTGTTATCTACCTATGTTAGACATTTTGATGAAATTAGAGAAAGCCCTCAGTTGCCAAAAGAACAGCAAAACACTTATCCATTTCCTATTTGGTATGCTTTAACTTGTATAGCTTTAAAGATGGAGATTTTTAAGTAAAAATGAGATTTAAAATTGGCCAATATTACAATTTACAATAAGAAAACTTTTCTAAATATGATCTTACCATCATATTTTTCTTACATCAACTGAGCTATTTTGAGTTTCATTTGTCATTTGTGCTGAACATATTTCTGTTTAAATGCAAAATGAGCAACATTTTTTTTTTTCCAAAGTGAGAGATGAGGTTGGTGGTCAGAAACACCTAAAGACTTCATCCAAAGGCTGGCTTGAGTGGAATAATTTAGATGGAAGAGAGATGGAAGAGAATTTTGGTACAGGGAGGAATTCATTGATTTATCTAGATATTTTCATAGATAGTTAAGGAACATTTTTAATTTTGAAAATTTATATATTCTTTAATCTAAAAACTGTGACAGTAACTATCCCAATGTTACTGCTCCTTAACTAGGATCTTCAACATTCCTGATATGGAACCTGCCTCTGTTTTGATCCTATCTTTATACTTTTGAAGTGTTTATTTTTACCTTGACAGTATTAGTCGTTTGGGGTGATGGTTTGAAACTATGACTGCCTTGAGGGTGGCTTCTTGTGTTGAGTTTGTTCTTACTTTGCAACATCCTGGGCCCACTGGATATTATTAGTAAAGTCTTCTCAAACGACTTGGCATGGGAGGAGAGACTAAAAGAGCTGCTTTGTGAGAATTGAAAACTAGCCCAGTAGATAATAGATGAACATACAGTCTTCACAAGGCAGGAGATGGAAATGCAGACGTGATGTCTTCTCACTTGATATTCAGAAAGTCAAGCTCTAGAACGAGACCATGGGTGAAATAAGGAAGAGGCTCTGGTGGTTACCAGTCACGGGCTAGCTAAAAGTTCAAACTTTACATTCTTTGTCTGGAGGTATGCTACCCAAAGTACACCCAAGTCTAGTACCCAAAACTTGAGGTCTAGACTCAGACATACTCAGTTTAAATCCTACCTCAACTATTCACTAGCAAGATGATCTTAAATATGTTACCTAGTTTTCTTACAGAGTCTATTTTATATGTGTAAATGATGAATTTCATCAAACTCACCTAGTTCTATGAAGAAGTTTTAAAGAGATACTGTACAGTACATATATTAGAAAACTAATATTTTTACTGAGCCATTAGCATAGATTCCCGGAAAAACCCAATACAACTGTTCTGAATACACTCAGTCTACTTCTTCTTGATCCACTGTAAGTTATCAGATGACTAAGACAAGATGCAAAGTAGGGGTTACTTGAAACCTCTTACTTTTGTGAGGGATGATATGGTGTGATGGAATGAGTAAGGGATTAGCCTCTCATATTGGAGGTTTAAATTCCAGCCCAGACATTGATGGTTCCCTTGTGTCTTATGTGCCAAATGTGGGCCCTAATTCTCTATTGGTTCACCTTTCCCAACCTTGCTGAAAAATAACAGTGGTAGAAATAATGAAGAAAGCAATTTCTACATTGTATTGCAATTCTTCCTTGTAATAATGAAAGACAGAGGGGCTGGGAGAAGGGTCTCAGTCACCTGCTAGAAAATTTGGAAGCAGAGTGGCAAGGGCATATTTATTCAGATCCAGGCCAAGAGTAGTAAGTGTATATTATGACACAAAGGGGTACCTTGCAACTTACTGCGTCTTTTTAATTTTTTTTTGAAAGCCATAGCAATAAATAGTCATTCTAGGAAAAAAACCATAAAGCTCAAGAACATTTTTGGATGTGTAAAATGAAGAATCCTAAAAAGAATGACCTAAATTTATAAATGGCATCAGAATTCTCATTTGGGAACAAGGAATCGAGCAAATTATCGCTTTAGTTAAAGACCATCGCCTACCTTGGGCTGGTGTGTTTATAAAGTGAGTCCAGACCACTTCGTTTCTGTTTGCTTTTGTTTAGGTTTGTTTTTTCCGTTGTCTCGCCCTGAGTCTAAAGAGAGCCTGCACATAATAGAAATGGCATGGAGCTATTTTTTAAAAAAATGCGACCAGAGGAGGAGCTAGCATTGAAGAGCAGTCAGCACAGAAATAAACAGTATCTACTTTCATGGCTTGAGTTTAGTAACAGTCGGATGCACAGAAAGTTTCCCACCCAATACAGACAAGGAATTGTTGCCCTCTGCTCATCCTCTGACTCTATCCATGTATACCTATTGACACGTGTATGTCTAGTGCCGGTAACGTTCACTTTTCTTCCAGCGTGTAGGTTTAGATCCACTTTCTTTCTGGAAATATATCAAAGTCAGTCTCCAGCCTGTGGTCTAAAGTGCAGGAAAGTTTAGTCATAGCTTGATCCAACTTCTGAGCAACAATATTAAGCTTATGATTTCTGAAATGTTTACGTTAGCCCTGGCCATGCTGTTTACTGCGATTGTTGACACTAACACTCTTCCGTCCAGATGAGAGAACACGAGCAATAACTGAGATTGTTTTGTGTTGTAAGTTCCCCTTGCAGATGTCCTTAAGTTAATGAAAGCCAGAGTGTATTTCTTTCTCTAATCACATGATCGGGGAGCCAAGGTTGTTAGGGACTTGCAGAAAAGCTCTATTTCTCAAGGTTAACAAGTTATGGGGAGAAAAATAATGTGAGACATCCTTAGACGTTGCCTTAGTGGATTAAATGGTAGCTTGCTTTTTTTTTGAGCCTATCTCGAAGAGGCTCCTCAAAACCTTGTATGTAGAAAAACACCGGATTTTAGCAGTGTCTGCTTTGGTATTTCTTTGTAAACTCCAAGGATAATAATTGCTTCTGGTATGTGGAGCAAGCACTGAATTCAAGTAGTTTTCAATCAGAGAGGAAAAAAAAAAAGCTGCTTTATTTTCATACTTTTGGCTCCGGCAGACACGGCTTGGAGCACGCACTGCCGATCTTAGAAACACACACACACAGAGCCTTGGTTCGTTTCCCCTTTTGGCTTTCATTTGCTTAATATTATACTAATGGACAACTTGGGCCAACTAAAGAGACAGAAAAAAAAGGGCAAGTTAAGACAAGGGTGATTTTAATTAACTAACTCTTTTTAAAGCTGCTGAAATCAGCCCCTTACTTTGGCTACACTTTACCATTAGAACCAGACAGAGCCCCCAAACTATGGGACTTTATTTTATTCAAGGATTTTCAAAAGTCACCTTTTCAAAGAAATGATGCGTTTACAAGGGTACTTTCACTTCCCTTGAGAGAAAGGTAAAGTGTTTCACCTTTACAATGTCACACAACGGTCTTGGAGGACCCCACTGCCTATCCCACAGCGGAGGGCAATGCTACAATGGGATCTTGCTACAGAAAACAAAAACAAATTTCCAGTCTTCATTCCATGAAAATTATCTGCTTGATACCAGGATCAAGAGACAGGAAGACACAGGAATAATAAAACACAGGAAGTTGGATTGTAGATTGAGCCTCACTATAACGGGACTTGAAGTACACTAAGTCGGAGATTTGTTCTAACTTTAGCTTGAATCACAAAATATTTTGTATGTAGCACACAACTGTTTGATTCTTCTTTGCTCGTTATTGTAGGTAAGAAGTCTTTTATGGTGAACATACCTGATATATCTAGTTAGCTACTTTTTCCTCTAAAACCTTTTAGTTATTAACATGTATGGTTTTTCTCTTTGGCATATAATATGATAACTACTTGGAAAAATCCTATGTACTGGTCTTGTCCATGAGGCCATTGTTCTCCAGTGTCCATGTCTTTATTGATGACAATCTTTTCAGATGACTACCTGTTACATGTCTACTTGTTATAGGACAGTAAGAGTAAAGCATTTTTCATAGCTGTATTTTTCTCCTATCTTATTCTCTGTTCTTTCTAGCAGATCTGAAGGTTCCTTCCTTCCTCCCCCTCCCTCCCTCCCTCCCTCCCTCCCTCCCTCCCTCCCTCCCTCCCTCCCTCCCTCCCTTTCTTCTTTCCTTCCTCCCT
>JADRCD010155306.1:0-11105 GCA_019843815.1 Montemys delectorum | reverse complement strand
CTTCCTTCCTTCCTTTCTTTCTTTCTTTCTTTCTTTCTTTCTTTCTTCCTTCCTTTCTTTCTTTCTTTCCATCCTTCCTTTCTTGCCTGTCTTCCTCCTCATCCCTCCTTTCTTCCTCCCTCCTTCCTTCTTTTGTTTCTTTCTTCTGCCCCCACCCTCCATATTGGAGATTAAATCTAGGGGGCTTCATGCATGTTAGTCAATGTTTTACAGCTGATCTAGATCTCCAGTCTTTTTCTGTGGTAGGAATACTGTTGTATGACATCTTTAGATACAGAAACTGGCTAATAGGTTTGTGGTTTTCTCATGCAAAGTGGAACTTAATTGCTAAATAACAGAGCTGGATCTTAATCCAAGTTCTATTTGTGGATGCCCTTTTCCCTTGTTCTAATTATAAAGTAGAGATAAGACAGTTCTCATGTAAGCTCCAAATGTTGTAGGTTGAACTGTGCAGATCGGCTCTTTTGGATTGAAAAAGTGTTTCCACTCTAGACATTCTGTAAATTCCCATATTTGCAAACTTTTGTTTTCAATGTGACTCTTTTCAGTCAGCAAAATTACTTATGTAGACAATTTGGAAAGATTTTCAAAGAAAAAAATGAGGCTTAAGCTATAACCTCAAATGTTTTAAATAAATGTATATACATGGTTAGTGAAATTTATCACTTGATATATTTGGTATGAATATGTGACATATATAAATCTTCACAATAAATATTATCATATAGGCTGTTTTCTATCTATACTTATTTAAAACTCATTAATAGTGGCCATCTCTGTAACTGTTTAATATTTTATTTAAATTATTTTCCCTGAGATACTTTATGGTTTTAATCATGGAAAAATCTTCACAGTCATTTTGAATCTGATGAGTTCTGTATTTTTAGATTGCAATGTCTCATTGTCATTTGAGAAGCTGTGGCTTCTTGCATCTATCAAGGGATACCATTGTAACTGCATCAGGATGTTTGCATCATTGGAAGGGGTTTGAACTGTTGCCATAATGCATGCACAATCAAGTTAATAGGCACAGGTCCTGCATCACAAGACAATGTGGTTTGAAATGGAGAGTATTTGTACCCTTTTATCCTTTTGTTTTCCTCTCACAAAAAAGAAAAGAAAGGAAAAGAAAAGAAAAGGAAAAAGAAGAGGAAAAACAGAAGGAGAAGTATATCTGAACTCTTGGAAGTTCAGCAAGCACATGCCCAAAAGTAGGAAAACTTACTGGTTCCTGGAGAAACTTGGCCATCAGTTAGATTAAAACAAAACAAAACAAACAAACAACCCCCCCAAAACATTCTCAACATCCAAACAAGTAGCAAGTGTGCAGTAAGGAACCAAGGAAGCCCCAACTCTGCATAGCAAAATGCCTCAGATTCCAGAGGAAATCCACTTTGGTTATTGTATTATAAAATCACATATTTATCCACTGTTAATAACTAAGTCTAACATTCCATGCTAAGGACTAAAGCCCTTCATTTTCTTGTTGAAATGTTGGAATGATTTTTTTTTTTTATGAACTAAAAATGAAAACAAAAAGTGCTTCTCAATAACAGAATGAAGTGCTCCTTCACTCCCTGCAGGCTCCGGTCAGTGCTCAGTGTTACCTGCTCCGGTCAGCGCTCAGTGTTTGTTACCTGCTCTGGTTAGAGCTCAGTGTTACCTGTTACTCTGGACCTCATCATTCTGGGAGAAGAGTCTAGCTTACGGGCCAAACTTCCTAGAGGAACACTAGGTCCTACTATTTGCAAATAGAATACCATTTAGTTCTGGCAGCACAAAACTTTCTGGTTCAAAGAGAAGACACTTCTAAGGCTTCTTGGACACCGAGTAACTCTTACAAAACAACATTTTGATGAATTAAGTGTAAATGAATCAGAAACATATGGATTAAATTTCCTTTGAAATATGCATGCCTTTTCTGAATTAGGGGTAAGTTTGGCAAAATGTATTTTGCTAAACCCAAAATAATTGTAAGAAAGCTCAATATTTTCTTGAGCATCCCCAAATTGTGCCGGAATCTTATTTTCTTTAACTATTAATTTATGTTTAGGCTTAATATCATTAAAAAAAGAAAAGAAAATAACATCAGTATGATCTCTAGTTACTTCTCTGAATATGTGCTTTCTTAAGTAATTGATAAAACCCTTCAAAAGTATGTGTCCAATTTTCTATTCACATTTTCTTTCAGTAGAAGAAACATACTCTGTTGTCTCTGTCACTAATTCTGCAATCTTAGTTTCACATCTTATTCAAACTTAAAAGTACTTTGTAAACTGTCTAGAAATTTCCTCCATGCTGTGGTCATTTAGAAAGGCATAGATGAGAAAGACTTTTGCATACATGGAAGAAGGAGACATCAGGTCCCAATTTTGTAGAAATGACTTAGTGAAGCCCAGTGAGCAAGTGAGTTGTGTAGCTCTGCACCATTCCAGTGCAATCAAGTTCAATCAAGATGTCCACTCTGGTTTGTGCTCTTCACTGTCACACAACAGACAAGGAAGTTAGCCCAGTTGATTTTACTAAGTTTTAGGATCCACTTTCCACCCTTGTTTGACTCAGTCTTTCTTCTTAATCTATGCTGGGAAGGGATGCAACATAGCTATTCCTTGCATTAGCTCTGTTGTATGCAGCATTTAGTCCTAGATTTAAACTATGGAGTTCTAGATTAAGGGCACAAGACTTTGCAGGTTTTTTGTTTTGTTTTTTGTTTTTGGATATGCTTTTAGCCTTTCTTCTCTAAGCCGTGATCAAACAAGTCTTGTTCATGTTCTCCTTTGAACCAACCCTCCTTCTCCAGGGCCTCTGTACATGTTGTTCTCTTAGCTTGGAACAGTTGGCATCTACCACCTTCCAGACATCCTTGGCTAATCAGACTTTGCTTGCATGTCCCAGTGCAAATGTTACAACTCTGGAGCAGTCTTTCTTAAGCAGATGGGTCTCTCCTTTTATATGATTGTTCATTTTAGTACTTAACATAAAGAACCTAGCACAGAGTAGGCATTAAATAAGCATTTATTGAATCAATGAATAAAATTGAGGAATTAGGTAGTCTTGCTCTCCTTTAGGGCTGTGGCAGAAGTAAATTCAAGTTAAAAAATGAATAAAAATACAATATTTAGTGTCTTTGCTTTTGAAAGTTCTGATTTACTTTAAAAAATATTGCTGTATCTTAGTATTTTTCCTCCAAATACTTCAAGGTGCAATAAATCAGAATTTGTTTATGCATGTTTCTAATCCAGCTTCATAGGATATTTTTATTTGATAGACTTGATTTTTCAAGTCTGGGGCCATATCATCTTGAATGCATGTGATCTCACCTGAGAGAGCTAAGCAGAATCAGGCCTGGTGAGTACTTAGGTGGGAGATTTGAATTTTCAGGATATGTGTTTCGAAATTGTCTATTTTTATGGATGGATATACTTAAAATTGGTAAGCTGGTACTTGGTTACATTTTCCAAAACATGTTCCATAGGAACTTATGGAACATCCTGTGGGATGTTGTAGGTGTTAAGTGGGTAATTTAAAGTGTTTTAGAAAGCTCTGAGATAAACAATGAGGTACAGATTTCTCTTTCTCCACAAAATTCTCAGCAGATAATTGTGTATTAATTTTACACCCAATTTTAAAAATAGTATGGAGAATGCAGTTTCTAGTATGTTTGTGTGTCTACATGTTTATCTCTCTGTGTGCTATTGTACTTATATATTCAAGTGTATGTACATGCGGTCTATATATGTGTATGTGTGTATATGGTTATCTCTGCATGTGCTGTTGTGCATATGTATTCAAGTGTGTGTGGATACGGTCTATATGTGTGTATATTTGCACAAGTGTGTGAGTGCGTGTGTGTGTGTATGTGTGTACACCTGCATATGGAAGACTGAGATTGACTTTGGGTGTCTTTCTCAAACTCCTCACACCATATTTTTCAGGGAAGGATCTTTTGCAAAACCTGGAGCTCAGCAAGTCACATAGGCTGACTGGACAGCAAGGATCCTCCTATTTCTGCCTTTCCAGTGCTGGGATTACAGGTCAGGAGGCCACATCTGGATTTTATGCTGGCAATCCACAGCAAGGTCCTCATGCGTGCACCCTAAGTACTATAGTGACTGGCCTATGTCCTCAGCCCCTTAGGGGTTTCTTTTAATTGATTAAAATAGAGAACAGCAAGGTGGAGTCAGGGTTGCAAAGACTAATTAGTCAACAGCACCCAGAAAAGAAATAGAGAAGAAACAAGTGGTCACAGGGAGCTGTAAGCATGTGAAACCTGTTTACTGAAATCTCTGCTGGTCCCAAGGAAAAATCTGGGCCAAACTTGCCCATCACTAGTGTGCAGAAAGAGTTGTGTTGCATATAAAGACTGATGAATTTGTTCTTGATAACTCAAGATTAATGTTATTATTCATATAATTGCAACAGGCCATCAGAAGTGGAAACTATCCATTTTATTTATTCATATTAGGTCTCACAGAGGATTGTAAGGTCCCTTAGCTCAAGGAAATAAAGAAATTGACAAATTACTAACAGGAAATGTGTTAGAAACCTCAAAATTTCATGATAATCATCAATCATATTAACAGGAAAGGTTTAACCTTTTTCTATCATTTGGCAATAAGCCAACAACAACAACAATAATAGTAATAGTAATAATAATAAATGTCTGTGTGTTTTTTTGTACAACCAAACTCAGTTACCTGCTGGTAGTAACTCTAGGAGCACTAAAAGAAATGACATCTGCAGATGCTTTTCATTTTTCAGAATTTGGAAACAAAGGTATATACACCATACCTTTGACATGGACTCAGGATTTCAATGGACAATTGTTTTAAGTTCTGGGAAGGCTGATTGTATTATTACATACTTATTGGAAATAATGGCAATTATATGATTACCTGCTCAAATTCAGACTGATACTATGCCTGCATATGTATCCGATAAGATGAGGCAATTCTTTGTACACCACAATATAAAACACATTGCTGGTATACTACACAATTCCACAGGACAAGCAATTGTAGAAAGAGCCAAGGATACCTTAAGAGAGCTGCTTATTAAACAAAAAGGAAGAGTAAGCCCCTGCACTCCCAGGGACAGACTAAATAATGCTTTGCTAACTCTAATTTTTTTTTTAAAGTATTGGTGAAAAAGGAACAACAACAGCTGAGAGACACTGGGTTATCCAAAAACAAAACAACCAACCAAACCAAACCAAACCAAACCAAAATAAAACAAAAAACCCCCAAAACCAAAAGCCAAAAACCAACTGAGGAACTAGGCCAACCAATATACTTCCTATAGGGATGTGCTGACAATAGAATGGAAACCTGCATTAGTTTTAAGATGGGGACATAGCTATGCTTATATATCTACAGGGAATGAAAAAAAATATGGTTACCAACAAAACTTATAAAGATTAGACCTGACCAAGGAAAACCTCTTATCAGCTGAGACATGATGTCTACACAAAGCAAATAGTCCAGGTGATTCACCCTCACAGACTGTCTCAGTTATTGATTTCTCCAACATATACATGCACATCAATTTCAAAAGGGTTAGCTCGAATGATTGATCAGACAGAGACTGGACAACACATAAATTAGACAGACAACACAGAGTCTGGAAAACACACAGACTGGTCAGACAAGACAGAAACTGGACTATTGTTACAGGTAGCTTTTTAAAGGCTAACCAGTCATTTTTTTTGTATGACCCAAACAAGAATGTTTTTCCTCAGTTCAGGAAGCAATTATAAGAAGATGCTGCCCTGGCCCCTTAAGTTGGAGTGGATGGTTTCGGTTGTCTGGTGTGCTATGGTTGTTATCATCTAGGGTGGTAGATGGTTATTGGTGATGATCATGGAGGAAACAAAATAAAGTTTAAATTAGGGATTTCTCTCCTCTATTTTTCCTTATCTCTTACTTTTCTCTCTGATCTAATGATGGGGAAAAAGGAAAAGGGAATAATATAATAATTAATTACAAATTTTAATAAAACTTGAATCTACTGGTCTTAAGTATTTTCCTTTGGCATGGATTAATGTATCTTGACAGAAATTTAAGCTTGTTTTGTTTAATTATTGTATATTGATAGAAATTTAAGTTTATTTTGTTTAACTATTATATATTGATTGAAATTTTAAGGTTGTTTTGTTTGACTATTGCTTGATATATTATACAATAGTAGTTTATTTAAAATGTGGCCTAAAGTTCTAGTTTTATGAATTTTAAAAATATTTCTATTGTATGTAGATAGTTTATGTTAGAGATAAGAATGCACACACACACACACACACACACACACACATGTATATACCAGAAAGGGGGATATGGTATGGAAATTCTTTTCTTTGGAAATTCAGTTGTATCATGTGATATTTTTCTGGAAGATGTCTAATGAGAGAATGTTTTGCTGAAACAGTCAATTGAGAGGGCATGTGATGTTTGGAAAGAATATAAATAGAAGTCCACAGTGAGAAGATACTCTTGAATTGCTATGCCTTGTACCGCTTCGGTGGTATTCACTTGTCTTTGCTTGTGACTTTGTAGAGAGAAATACAGCAAAGAACTTCTGGTGGTATTCCATCTGCTTCTGGCCACTTCCACTGATCCATGTTGATCAGCACAGCCTGATGTTTCTACTGGATTGAGCTGCTGCTACTGACTCATGTTTAGTGTTTACTGACTGCTGATTTTCTGATAATGAAGATTGGAATCACCCCAGAGTACTACTTCTAAACAGATCCACAACCCTTTTTGTCCTATTAATCATCTTTCTCTCCTACTTTTGGTCAGTGAGTTAGAAGGGAGATTGAAGCCGTAAAGACCCTTAAATAAAGTAGGCTTTGAAAAACCTAAGACTACACAGGTGTCTTCAATTAGGATGACATGCTGGATCTTTGTGACCAAGAAGCATAAAGTAATTGGCTGGTCTTATCCTGAGAAGACTGTAACTTCAATTCAAAAGATCAGGCAGATCTGAAGGTATTAGCAGGTAGCATTTCTGGCTAGCCACACATTCTTAGAGCCAGCATATACATCATTTCTAGTACTGGGGTCTGAGGTTCTACTTCATATCCATTTTGGCAGCTGATAATATAAGGTGTCAGTTGACCCCTCTTCATGGTGATAAACTTTGAAGAGGAGGCATAGAAATATGAGCTGATGTTACTTACTCTTGGAGCTCTGTTTGCTATTTTCTTCTCCTGTTTCTTCCCCTACTAGTGCCCATTCTATAGTCTCTTTGCTCACAGGCCTCACCCCTGGTATGCAGCTTTTTGATGGATAATTTCATCACTTCCCACCCGAGATTGTTGCAGTTGTTCTCAAATGGCCTTTGCTGAACAAGGAGTAGCAATAAGTACTCAACTAGGTCAACTAAATTCCACAGATGTTCTCTGCATCTATTGTGTAAGAGCAATTTTCCTTCCCTTGTTGATAAAAATTGACAAATGTGATTATTCTTGCATTAGATCTGGGGACACTGTTGTAGCTTTTACATCCCTGGCACCCTTTCTTGTAACTATCAGAAAGCTCTCTTTGAGGACCAAGAATTCTAAGGCTGAAGAGTCCAGAGGTATAGGGAACAGAAAATACCCTCTTGATAGTTTGAATGATGGTAAAGGACTATTCTATTCTATTCCTTGGTATCCACACTCATGAATTCTCTCTAGTGGGACAAAGTATCTCTGATTTAACATATTTACTTTTTGGTCAATGGCTTCAGATCCTTACAGAAGGTATTCAGCTATGATTTCAGCAGGTCAATGTACTGTCCTGTGTGGCATACTGCCACAGGAGGGCTTGGAATATACTCAGAAGATTTCATCAATATGGTTCTATTTCTGCATCTTTTTTGCTGTGCGGTAGGTTTCTTGCCCATGTTTCATGTTCCACACTTATACATCTATGAAACACATGCACAGAAGCCCTAGAAAGTAGATACGTGGGCAGGAAAGGTTCACAACTGAGATATTTCTCCAGCTTTAAAGGTATAACTCCGGCTAGCCTCAAACTGTTGATCTTCCTCCTGCTTCATCCTCTCCAGCATTTGTCTCTCTCCTGGCATGTATTAGCCCAAACATTCTCATATTTCTTCAGTACATTTTTATAACAAAGAATAATGGAGTTGATGAAGTTCTTAGACAAGATCAAGAATGTACATTCTTGTTCATTACAAACATACAATTTTTGTTCTGATATTCATTCTTTGTTGGTCTTCAATAGGCTGCTTTTATGAAATCAACAGATACAGAAAACACATCTGGAGTTGTGTCTTCATGATATCATACATAATAGCATAGCTTTTTGTAGTATAACTTGTTACTCAGGGGCCAACAAGTTTCTGCAGGAACCAGAATAGAAGTTAAACACAAAAATATTATGAAATTCTAATCTTTCTTTTTGGCACCTATCTTTTTTTCATTTACAGGATATCTTTTTTTTTTAAAGAAAATTGGACAAGTATAATTTTTGCTTGGCTTTCTCAGTGAAGACAGATTTTACCCAATGTGCCAAAGCCCTGTTGAGGATTATTCCAGCTAGTAAATAAGTGACTTTCAATAGTTTATTCAGGAGCCAGAGAAATGTCTGACGATTGTTTCCACTCAATAGTGGACTCTGTGGGTTCATTATTAGGACTCTATTTGTTATTAGGTTTGACTAAATCCCATTCTCTTACAGTGGGCCATCAATGATGCTTTTGGTCTTAGGATACAATGTTAACTCAGAACTTTAATTTAATAGTCAAATGGTTAGGTATTGTACTTGTCCATACTGTATAGTCTTAGCCACAGACTGTATATCTCTTTGAAAAAGAAGCTGGGACAGTTGCAATAACATATACTTTTGGTGGCAGTGCTTTGTATTTTCTCCAAGAGATCCAACCATATATTAAGCCAGCAAGTTTTGTTTATAGAAAATGACTCAGGTTTGGAAATTGATCAAGGGATCATGATATTTGAGTGGGCAATGATCCTCAGACTTATATTTGTTTATTCTTATGAACTTCCTTTTAACAAGTTTTATTTTTAGGCAAAATTTACATGAACTATAATCCTATTTTAGATTTTAAGTTGGATATATTTTGGGAATTTAATGAGCACAATGTAAGGAACATTAGTTATCCCACTTTTTTTGATCCATCTTGATGGTCATTCTTCACTTTCATCTTCAACATTTGGCAACTGTTACTTTGCATTCTGTTAGGACAGTTTTCCCTTTAAACATTATATAAATGGAATTACATAGTGTATATTCTTTTACTCATTTTACTTAGCATAATACTTTTTATACTTATACATACTGTAGTATTCCTTATATATTCTATATATGTACATATGTATTTATGTGTTACACATAGTACAATACTTTCTATACTTATAATGTTGTAGTATTTCTAATATATATTCCATATGTATGTATATATATATATATATATATATACATTGTACTTTGCACAATACTTTCTATACTTATACATGTTGTAGTGTGCTTATATATGCTATAGTAACCAGTAACATTTCTTTTTGTAGTTTTCCATTGAATGAGTATTTCAGTTATAATCCTGAATAAAAATAATTTGGATTTTTTAGTAACTTTTGTGTTAAAAACATTTTTTATCTCTCCTAAATAAATACTTCAAGATAGAATTCTTGTGTTCTATAACAAGTTATACTCAACCTTATATGAAAATATCAAACTTGTATTTTACCCTTCAGCCATAAATGAGGATTCTAATTGTGCTGTACCTGGTCCAAAACTTGGTGCTGTTAGGATTCTTCATTTCACTTTTCTGGTGGATATCTCCTGGTAGTTTTAATTTTGATTTTTCAAAGGACAATGAAGCTGAAGATACTCCCATGGGCTTCTAAGCCATTTATGTATCTTCTTTTTCCATAATTGAATAAAAAGTTTTCTATTATTATTATTGAATTGTAAGCATGAATTTTGAAACATGGCACTTAAGAAATCATACACATTTTAAAACTATCCTGCTCTTACTGTCTTTCCTGTTATTGGGATAAAGCACTCTGAACAAAAAAACAATGTAAAGAAGAAGGAATTTTTTTTGGCTCATAGTTTCAGGGAATAATGCATTGTGATGGGGGGAGTCATGGTGAGAGGAGGTTGAGGTGGCTAGTCATGTTGTGATCACGGTCAGGAAGGTGAAGTTTTGTACTCTGTTTACTTTTTCTTTTTTTATGAAGCCAGAAAATAGTGCTCAGAGTGGGTGTGGGTCTACCTCCCTCAATGGATCAATTCAAGATAATCCCCTAGGTACGTCCATAGGCCAATCTTTTGGCCAGTTATAGGAGCTTATCAAGTTGATAATGGAGATTAAATGTCATACTTAGTAATTTTGGAAAATCACACATTATTGCTCTTTGTAATGTCCAGTTTTTCTTTTATAATTTATTCTTGTACTGTAGGAGTTGTTCGCCAGGTGAAAGTTATACCATTTTTCTTTTACACTCTCTTCTAGTGTTATAGGTTTAGCGTTTGCACTTACTAGGATCGATTTGTCATTAGCTTTTGCTTAAAGTGTGAGCCTTTAGGTGGAGATTCTTATTTTTATTTTTCAAATGGATACAGAAAATGTCAACACAAACTATTGATAATTTACACTGATATTTTTATGTCTATTTCGTATAGTTAGATTCTGGCCTCTGACATAATGAATACATCCATACCTGGTGGTAGTTAAAGTCCCATTGCCTGACATTTCTTGCTTATAAAGGGTTCTTCATCTTCCTTAGTGTGAAATAGCCAAATTCTATAATGGTATCTCTTATCACCAAATGTGAACTTCAAAGAAAGACCAGTATTAACTTCTCAACGATAACTACCCTTTCATCAGTTTATGTAAAGGAATTTTGTTAGTAATGTACACCCCAGATATTCTTACAGCACAGCACCCTTTGATGGATTCTCAAGTCTTACAAAATATAGATACTCTAACGTACATATTTCTGTAAATTTTTACATCCTTTTATGTTCCACCAGTTATGGAAATCTAGACAATTCAACTTTTCTTTTTTAAAAACTTTTTCTTTTTTTCTTTTTCTTCCTTTTTCTTTCTTTCTTTCTTTCTTTCTTTCTTTCTTT
>JADRCD010155304.1:0-14646 GCA_019843815.1 Montemys delectorum | reverse complement strand
TGTGTGTGTGTGTGTGTGTGTGTGTATGTGTGTATGTGTGTGTGTGTGTGTTAGTATGTACATGTGCTTGGGCGGGGCATCTGATATATACTGCCCTATCTCTGTCATTTTATTCCTTTGAGACAGGGTCTCTCACTGAACCAGAGACTTGCTGTTTTGGACTGGCCAGGAAGCCCAGGAATCCTCATGTACCTGCCATGTTATCATGCTTGTTTTTTTTCAGCAAGTACTCTTACCTACTAAGCCATCTCTCCAACCTCTTGTCAAAAAAATTCTGTTGCTAAAAGTAAAAGATACATCTGGCAATTATATCTACTTTTGCAAATCAAATGGATTTAGCTCCCTTTTCTTAAACAGGCTTAGCAATCAAGCCAATCACCTTCTCTGTAAAGAAGTCTTATTAGAACACAGCTATGCTATTTGCTGTCTGTGCTTTTGAGTGGTAGCTACAAAGGACCCTCAAAGCCATAGGCTCATCTATGTGAATGCTTAGCCTGCAGTTGGTGAAACTGTTTGGGAAGGACTAGGAGATGTGGCCTTGAGAGAGGCTGTTTCAAAACCCACACCCTTTTCTGGCTTTCTCTCTCTGACTTATGCTGGTGCACAGTCATGCACTCATCTCTGAAACTATAAACAAGCCCCCAATGAAATGCTTTCTTTCGTAAGTTGTCTTGGTCATAGTGGCTCTGCACAACAATAGAACAGTAACTGAGACATTTACCAAAACAAGTTTGCTAATCTCTGTCTACACCATTAAACTGAGTTGTTACCAAGAGCACTGAGTTATTTGGACCAGTGGACTAAGTGAGGAGGACCCGGAGCTAGAGCTGCATATAAAGGGCAACTGAGGGGTAAGTCCTGTGTACCACTCTGTTCCTTGCTTCCCAACAGCTCTGTGTAAATTATAGTCCATGCCCTGGCCTCATAGGGAGCAGCAGGGAGCAGAGGTATGAAATTAGGGTTGGACAAGCCCAATACACAAGTGCTCCTCAGGCGTTTCTGCTGAGTTCTACAGGGGCATGTACCTCTCTTCTGGGCAACTCCACCCCCAATACCTAGTATCATTAGGGACTACAATTGAGAGCCATGGGAAGGAAATGACAACAGAAAATTGCTGGGCTGAGAAAGAATCACACCAACATCTCATTTTGAGCCTTCCCTGCTTTGAGAAATTGATACTAATATCACTGGATAAGAAAACTAAGGCTGGGGGGATGGCTCAATGGTTAAGAACACTGGCTGTTCTCCCAGAGGTGCTGAGTTCAACTCCTAGCCCCAACATGGCAGCTCACAACTATTTCTGTAGTGTCATGGGATCCAATACCCTCTTTAGGTGTGCAGGTGTATGTGCAGACAAGACATAAATACATAAGTAAATAAATCTTTAAAAAATATAAAATCCAGCTGAATCTAAAATATCTGATGCATGCTGATTACTGGCTTTCTTAGATCCCTGGGCTAATTCTAGTGTCAGCCCTTATCCACAGCACACAGATCTCATCCATGCAGACATTCTCATGGGCTCTCATTGATCTATTTTTGCAGCCCTTACCAGGACTGTTACTTGGTTCTGGAACTTGGACATTCACATCCACACAAAGGGACGGGACCTCAACACAAGACTCCATTCTGACACAGTCCTGAGTTTCATCTTAGCCTCTGGAGTGCCTTCGAATCTCTCTAACCCACTCAAAGTAGCCAGTTGCTTAGACCAGACAAACAACGTCTGGTTCTGTTTTGGAGGTTTTTACCACATCAGTCAATCCACAAGATTCCAACTTTGCACAGAGCCTTGCTTGTTTGCTCACATGGGCTTTGAGAAATTCAGTCCCTAAGGACATAACATCCTTTTCATTTTCGTGTTAAGATGCCCTGCTGTTTGCTTCTCTTTCATTTACCTCACATCTTAGAAGAAAGTGCTAAGTGGCTTATCTTTCTAGAGAATAGGGGTAGTACTATCTTGAAATTTATTTTCCTTTCATGTCTAATACTTTATGAGAATATAAATGTAACTTTGTGTTATGTGTCATATATGTAATTTATATAATACATAACGTGTGAGTGTGTGTGTGTGTGTGTGTGTGTGTGTGTGTGTGTGTGTGTGTGTTTGTTATAAGATAGGACCTTGTGCCGGGCGGTGGTAGCGCACACCTTTAATCCCAGCACTTGGGAGGCAGAGGCAGGTGGATTTCTGAGTTCGAGGCCAGCCTGGTCTACAGAGTGAGTTCCAGGACAGCCAGGGCTATACAGAGAAACCCTGACTTGAAAAATCAAAAAAAAAAAAAAAAAAAAAAAAAAAAGATAGGACCTTGCTATATAGCCTGGGCTGCCCTCAAACTTTTGACCTTCCCGCATAAGCATACCTCACTCTGCCCATCTTAAATATGGCCTTGAAAGATATCATAAGGGGGTGGGAAACCACAGGAAGACGATATCCAGAAGCAATCCATGACCAGATTATGATGGTGATTATCTGTCTGTGGTACTTAGGATGTTACCAGGGCCCATGTGCATGGTAGGCAAGTTCTCTGCCACTGAGGTCCCTCAGCTCTGATTATAATATTTGAGAGATCACTTTGGTTGTTGTCTAAGCAATGAAGGAAGAGCCCTGGGGAAGGCAGATGAAGGCTCTGTACAGAACATTTACTTCTGTCATGATGTCATCATGATGGTGATGCAGTTCTGGATTTCTGTGATCCGTCAGTGTCAGCAAAGAGAAAAGAAGATGGAAATTCTGGGTTTCTCTCTCTTTTTTTTTAAGGATATATATATAAAAGGTGTTTACCTAAATATATATGTCTGTGTGCTAAATGTGTGCATTGCCCATATAAGCCAGAAGAGGGCATCAGAGCCCCTGAAACTGGAGTTATAGACTGTTGTGAGCTGCCATGTGGGTGCTGGGAATGGAACCCATGTTCTCTGGAAGAGCAGTCAGTGCTCTTAATTGCTGAGACGCCTCTGCAGCCCTGTTTTGTTTTGTTTAGATAGACTCTTGGTATGTAGGCCTGCCTGCCCTGAAACTCACTATATAGACTAGGTTGATCTCAAACTCACAGAGATTGGCTTGCCCCTGCTGGGATTAGAAGTGTGTGCTCTCATGCTCAGTGAGGAGAAGAATTCTCAATTTTGGAGAGTGCCAGCTGGCCAACAGGGCACTGTGGGGGAATAAAACTGCCCTATCAGAGGATGAAGGATGGGTCTTCACGCCATGGAGGACCACTGTGGACAGCTGGTAGGGAAGGTTCTGAGGGTGCAGGGAGATCTTAAAGAGCTCAGCTAGGGAGATGTCCCACAGACATTGATTAACACACCACAGAAAAGTGGCATCCTGGGCAGTAGGAAGCAAGACTGACAGTCTCGTCACTCCATGGCAGGACCGAGACTGTGAGAAGAGGTGACTCTGGGGGTTTGGAGTAGAGAGTAGGGGCCTAGGGGCTCTGTGATTTATATCTGTCTATCCGTTTCTCTATTTTCCTTCCTTCCCTGTATCCTTCCCTTACTCCCTTAGCCCTTTGTCTTGACAGTAGTGGAACATAGGGTTTTGTTCAAGCTAGGCAAGCTCCTACCACTGAGCTACATTCCCAACTGACATTGTCACCTTTCAGACAGTTAGCTAAGCAGCCAACGAGAAGCACGAGGATCACACTCATCCTAGCCATGCTTGGACTCTGAGACACTCAGAATATTCAGTGCATGTGTGTCTGTGAGTTTGTGTGTGTGAGTGTGTCTGTGTGTGTTTGTCTGTGAGTATGTGTGTGTGAGTGAGTGTGAGTGTGTGTGTCTATGAGTATGTGTGTTTGTGTGTCTGAAAGTGTGTGTGTCTGTGAGTGTGTGTTTATGGGTGCAAGTATGTGTGTTTGTGTCTGTGAGTATGAGTTAGTATGAGTGGGTGCATATCTGTGTATGTGTCTGTGAGTGTGAGTGTGTGTTTTTGTGTCATGTGTATCAGTCTATGTGTGTTTGTGTGTGTAAATATGTGAGTGTGAGTGGGCGTGTATTTGTGTGTGTCAGTCTGTATGTGAGTCTGAGTGTGTATGTATGTTTGTGTATATGAATATGAGTATGTGTATATGAATATGAGTGTATGAGTGTGAGTTTGTGTGTCAAGTACAGAAGTTTCTTTTGGGGTGCTGATGCTTGTCGGCATGCACAGGAGGAATAAAGCCTGGCCACCAGCCTGCTGACTACATCACATCTGTCAGCCCAGGGCATGCAGAAATCAGGAACAGGGGCATGGCAGCCTGTCTGCAACCACCTGAGCCCCGAGCCACAGGGCGGGAGCTGACTCCACCAGCTAAAAGTGTTCTCAGACGACATCACCTCAGCAGTCTCTTATTTTAGTTCGAAGTGAAACATAAAAACCACAGTGTGACACGGCTTGGAACCCACAGAGGCCCACACTGACCATGGCTAATGTCTGTCTCTGCTGCCACAGGGGGAACAGCGGAGAGAGGAAACCACTACAAAACTTCCTGGGCAGTGTGGCTGCCCAGCAAGGCTTCCTCCTCTCCAGAAGCCAAACGTTTCATTCACACAGCCCTCTTCAAAAGGACCGTGAAACCTTAGGACTAATTTAATCAAGGCCTTAAGGTAGTTTCAAGAGATTTGCAGTCTTTGTTTCTGTTTGGTATCAAATATCTTCAGCCACAAAGCAGGCTGTGGCTGGGAACAAAACAGTCTTCCTTGTGTTTGGCTTCGAGTCTAATCCATAGATGTCCCTAGGAGGTTGTGTACAAAGTGACCTGGCCCCGTGTGTTGAATGAGGCGGCAGAGACAGAGCTTGGGATGGGGCTGAGGGTCTTGCATAGCACCAGCATCCCCCAGACTGTTCCATGACAGAGCTAGCTCAGGCCTATGTTTTTATAATGTTCTTGTTAAATATGATGAGAATATCCCGAGCCCGTGGTCCTTGGAGGAGACTCACCAAAGAGAGTGTAAGTCACCACTGAAGACAGCACTGGGTGACATTGTATCAAAAAGCTCAGCAAACTGCTTGGGGAGACCAAACTCTTGATGAAACTATGGCAAGAGTAGATAAAGCACTTGCCTACATGAGGACCCGAATTTAGATTTTCAGCAGACATCTAGAAGCCAAGTAGTTCCAGTGGCTGGCTTATGTTTCCAGACATCCGAATGTGAAGCCAGGGGATAGTCAGGGGTGAGCTAGCTAACCAGACAAGCCAAATCCATGAGGTCCAGGTTCAGCAAGAAACCCTGTCTCAGTAAATAAAAGGGAAGATCTATTGAGGAGTATACTTGACACCAGTCTCCAGCCTTCAGATAAACAAGCACACATGACACATACTCACACATATGTGTACCCCCGACACACAAATATACAATGGTGATTACTATTTTCAACTTATCAGAATCTATAAGCATTTAATGAAAATGAAGAAACAGCATGCCAAAACTTATGGGACACAATGAAAGCAGTGGTAAGAGGAAAACTCAGAGCTCTGAGTGCCTCCAAAAAGAAACTGGAGAGAGCTTACATTAGCAGCTTGAGCACACGTGAAAGCTCTAAAACCAAAAGAAGCAACTATACCCAAGAGAAGTAGAAGATTGCTGGGCAGTGGTGGTGCACCTAATCCTAGCACTTAGGAGGCAGAGGCAGGCTGCTCTCTGAGTTTAAGGCCAGCCTGGTCTACAGAGTGGGTTCCAGGACAGCCAGGGCTACACAGAGAAACCCTGTAGAAGGAAAGAGGAGTAGAAGACAGGAAATAATCAAACTCAGGGCTAAAATCAACCAAATAGAAACAAAAAGAACTATATAAGGAATCAACAAAACCAGGAGCTGGTTCTTTGAGAAAATCAATAAGATAGATAAACTCTTAGCCAGACTAACCAGAGAGTACAGAGACAGAATCCAAATTAATAAAATCAGAAATGCAAATGGAGACATAACAACGAAATGTATCTTAAAATAACTATTCTGTTTGTTGAATATTAACAGTTGAAAATATTAAACTCATGTTCTACAAAAGAAAGAGAATCTATAATCATCAGGGAGATGGGCCTATCAGCATGGCTGCGAAAGATTATCTTGATTACATTAATGCCATGGGATGATTCGTCTTAATTGTGAGCGGGACCATTCCCTAGGCAGGGGATCCTTGGCTATATGAGAAAGGGGGCTGAGGGGCAGCAAGAATTCCTTACTCTGCCGGGCGGTGGTGGCGCACGCCTTTAGTCCTAGTACATGGGAGGCAGAGGCAGGAGGATTTCTGAGTTCGAGGCCAGCCTGGTCTACAGAGTGAGTTCTAGGACAGCCAGAACTATACAGAGAAACCCTGTCTCAAAAAACCAAAAAGAATGAATTCCTTCTCTCCGTTCCTTCCTGTGGATGTGACGTGACCAGCCGTGTCACGCTCCTGTGACCCTGACTTGCCTGCCAGGACGGAAAGCACCTTGAACTTGGAGCTGAAATAACCCCTCCCCCACTCCAGTTGCTTTTGTCAAGATACCACAGTTCTCGGAAGAACACACACTATGTGGTTCATGATATGAGGTACAGAAACGTCAAGCCAGCTGGCATGGTCACCCATGTGGATAATTATTGGACAGGGCCTGTTCTGATCAACCCCAAGTCCTGGGTCTCTTTCCCATGATGCTTGGCATCGAAGACTGAGAGAGGGCTGTGTTGGTCAGATGTGCTCTGTGATGGGAGGTAGGAGAACCCACAGCTGGCCGGGCCCGGGTCTTCCAGGGAACATTTCTAAAGAATACAATTTCTAGACCTGCTTTGTACCAACACCATTGCACCCTCTAGGCATAGGGATAAGCAGCTACACTGTCAGAATCCTTCCCAAGCAATCCCCAGGGCCGGTTTGCTCTCAAAGGCACTGGTGCAGAGTCCTAAGTTTCCCAATAAGTGTAATCGGTATATGTGAAATGCTATAGAGAAAAAGGATTACTAGGTTCAAAGTGAGTAAGGATGAAGGATCCCAGAACCTAATATACTACAAAGTCAACCTATTTACTGGCTCCATCTGCTTCCTAGTGATGCCTATGTTGTTGTTGTTTGGAAACACACACTGGTACCTTGACTTGACTGTGCCCACTGGGGGAGACTGAGACCTTTTGGATGAGTGAGCCTCAAGGGGGCTTATAGAAGTTGGGCAAACACCTCCACCTGCATTAGGAATGTCTGCTGGCCTGAGGCTTCTGCAAGAGGCACTCTCTGCACAGGCTCTCTTGACTAACAGCAGGCCCCACTTGCACCAGCCAACACTGTGCTTCTCAGGTCATTTCATAGCCAGGTAGCTGCTGCCCTATGCAGAAAGCCCAGTGACAACAGGGATGCACACTTACAGTTCATCCAGGCAGTCCTCGGGCTGCTTCAGCCTGTGGCCGTGGAGAAGGTAATCGTACATCTCATGGTTCTGGACTCCGGGATAGGGAGTCATGCCCCGTGTTGCTATTTCCCACATGGTCACACCAAAAGCCCACTGAGAACAAAGCCACAAGAAGTTAGGACAAAAGTCTTTCCACAAAGGCTGAATGGACTTTTTCATGGGGAAAGGTCATTTCCTTAAAGCCCTGATGATGAAGCACACAAAGCTGGTAATTATGTCTGAGGCCCACTGTTCTCCTGACACAGCAATACATGGGGTCGAAGCCCCATAGTTAACTGTTCTTACCAAAGCTGTTCTGGGAAACTCGGCTAAAGGCCAGACTGGAGCCTCATCCCATATCAACACTGCTTGCTTAGTGCACTGCTCTGCTATTACTGTGGAGATTTTTCTCTCCCCAAGCTTGGATCAAGGGTATAATTACACAGCATCTATTATATAGCATATGGGTTCCAAAGGCTACTGAATGAACTCATTCCCTTTAACGTGAATATCTCAGTTATGGGCAATAAGTCATTCATTTGTAGCAAAGAAACCTGGGAATCTCTGAAGGTCATAAGCAAAGCAAATGTAAGCACTTTACCACAACCTACTAGTTGCTTTGAATTAAAGATTCTATGTAAAGTGAATAAATAAATTAATTAATGGGAAAAAATGAAAGCCATGTATAATGGTATACATTTGTGATCCCAGCTACTGGGGAGGCTGAAGCAGGAGGATTGGGAGCTCAAGGGCTTTCTAGGTGACACAGGTAGACCTGGCCTCAAAAATAAAAGGTATGGAGGACTGGATAAATGGCTCAGTGGTTAAGACACTGACTGATTTTCTAGAAGACCCGGGTTCAATTCCTCACCCTCACATGGTCACTCACAGCCATCTCTAATTCCAATTCCAGAGGATCTGACACTCTTCAGGTCTCCACTGGCATATCACGGTGAATAGACACACCACGGGAGCAATGGCTCAGTGGGTAAGAACACTGACTGCTCTTCCAGAGGTCCTGAGTTCAAATCCCAGCAACCGCATGGTGGCTTACAACCACTCGTAATGACGCCCTCTTTTGGCCAGGCTGAAGACAGCTACAGTGAAGAGGACCCCCAGTCTGGTTCCCAGCATCCACTCTGGCTCACAACCACCTGTGATTGGCTCAGACTCCAGAGGGTCTGATGCCTCTGGCCTCTGAGAACACCTGCATCTATGTGCACATATCCACATATAGATCTGACACCTATACACATAATTAAAATAAAATTAAGTCTTTTTTTTTTTTTTTTGAGGCAGGGTTTCTCTGTATAGCCCTGGCTGTCCTGGACCTCACTCTGTAGACCAGGCTGGCCTCGAACTCAAAGGGCAGCCTGCCTCTGCCTCCCAAGTGCTGGGATTAAAGGCGTGCGCCACCACCACCCGGCATAAAATTAAATCTTAAAAGCAAAGAAGAGGTTGTAAAAGTAGCTAGTGTTCTCATAGCAAGTGTGAGGTCCTGGGGTCAAACCCAGAACAACAAAAAGCAGAAGAATGAGTGAATAAATGAAGTAAAAGCGTGGTCTGAGCACGCTCCCAACCCTCAGTTTAATCAGAGAGTAATTCCCCACATCACCAAGCTCAGTCATTTCTCTCAGTGTGTCCCTGCCTGTCAAATCAAAGCTGTGTACATACCACGTCACTTTTGCTTGTGTACACTCGGTCAGCCAGGCTCTCTATGGCGATCCACTTCACAGGCATTTTGGCAATGCGGCCTTGGCGGTAATAATCACCACTGTAAATCTTCTTTGAGAGGCCAAAGTCTGCCACACAGACAGTCATGTCATCCCGCAACCTGTGAAGGGTAAATTCTGGTCCTCCGCAACCTTGGGAGCAGAGCACTTAATCCCAGGCCTGTCCCAGATGCAGTTCAAAATGGATGAAACATGACTAAGAAGACACAAGGAGATTTTGGATGTGAATCAGTTGATAAAATGCTTGGCTGGTATGCACAAAGCCCTTGGTTTGGTTCCCCAGAAAAGCACAAATGGGAATAGCGGTGCATCCTTCTAACTCCAGCACTTGGGAGGTGGAGGCAGGTAGAGCAGAAGTTCAGGTCATCCTCAGCTGCTTGTCAAGTTCAAGACCAGCATGGGACAGATGATGTCTTTATAGGAGGAGGAGGAGGAAGGGAAAGAGCAAGGAGGAAAAAGGAAGGGAGGAAAAGGAGGAAGAGGAGAAGGGAAAGGAAGAAGGAGGAGGAAGAAGAGAAGAGGAGGGAAGAAGGAAGAGGAGGGAGAGGAGGAGGAGAAGAGGGAAGAAGGAAGAAGAGGAAGAGGAAGAAGAATGAGGAGGAGGAAGAGAAGGAGAAGAAGAAATGGACCCGATAAGCCATGAGCTTGGGGGGTAGGAAGCTGCTTTGAGGTCAAAGGCACAGCAAATAATAGGGAGAAGATAGTATTGTATTTCCATCCCTCTGGCCTGTGTGGGGCTGGCCCAGCAAAGGCATTCAGGCACAGTGGCTGGAGGTCAGGGGGTGGGGTGGGGCAGAGATATGGCAGAGCGGGAGAGGAAGGAACAGCAAGCTGCTTCTGGTCCTTTCATGGATGACACCGAGCCATCGCCGTCCAGTCTGGAAGCAGCACGGGACCTGTGGGGCCAAGCAAGGCAGCGTGGAGGCATAAGGAGAGGTGAAGTCTAAAGGAGGTGGGAAGCACGCGTCGAAAGATGGTGCTGAGGGACTGGACGGCTGGCTAATGTGGGCAGCTGTGGAGGAAGGAACTGGAAAGTTAAAGGGAAATTAATTGTAATCATAGCTCACACCAGTAAAACAGGTCCTAGACAAGAAGGAAAAGGAAGAGGAAGAAGGCAGAGAGGTCAGGCGGAAGGAGAAGGGAGAAGAGGCAGGTGTCGGAGATGTCCTTGTCTGTCTGACATTAACCTTTATTCTTTCTTTCTTTCATCCTTTTTTTTTTTTTTTTTTTTTTTCTTTTAAGACAGGGTGGCCCAGGTTGGCCAGCCACTTGCTGTGCAGCTGAGGACAATTCTGAACTGTGATCCTTCGGCCTCTGTCTCTTGAGTGTTGGGAGTACAGGCATGCACACCAAAAAGACCCACACACTCTTAGTTCAGGACAAACCAGACAGGCAGTCCTCCTACTTGGTAGGAAAAACGTGAAGGAAATGTAAAAAAAAAAAAAAAAAAAAAAAATTCATGACTGTATCTACAGTCGAAAAACAGTGACAAACCCCGAATCCCTTTAAGTTTTAAAGACTAAATTAAAGGGGAAGAGGATGGGGTTGAGAACAGTGTGTAGCCAATTCTACAATTAAATCTCTGACTAAGACAAACACATGGGGCCACTCCCTCTTCTCACCACAGGCAAGCTAAAATCAAGGAACAGTTAAGGTGTTGGCAGATCTACATCTGGTGGGTCTGTTAAAGCAGGTAAAGAAATGGAGAAAGTTCAAGCCCAAAGTTCTCATGTAAATTCTTATAATTTGTCATCTACTGTGGCAGAAAAGCGTCTACATATTTAAGGTACCAAGTGTTAACACGAGGGTTGAGTAGATATGAAGAAAGTTCCTGGAAAGAAATTGCACCTCCCACTGACCCTTCTAGGAAGCTGATTATCTGGTTAGAAGTTCAATGATTGAGGAGGAGCGGCTGGAACATGTCAGGGCAGAGTCCAACTACAATCTGTCTTGAGTTATCTTTAGCTCACTTAACTGCCAGTCTCTGCCCACCTGTGTGTCTGTCCAGTGATCATCAGAGGAAACCGCTCTGGATGTATTAATTTAGCAGACCAACCAAGGCCAAGAATGTCATCATCTGGCATCTGAGGCCAATAGCAGAGGTTTCCCACCTACCTGATGTTTCCACCAATGTATTTGAAAGAGTGTTGATTTACGATTTTCTTTGTTATGTTACTATATAAACCTGAAAACAGTTACCACTTTGGAATATGACATTTGAGGCCATTGAATCTGTATTCTCAGGCCACAGTCACTTGTACTTGACTCTAGGACACACTATTTCTTACCCTCCTTGAGGAGAGAGCTGTGTGTTAAGAAAGACATGGGCAAATAGTCTTTAGGATTTTCATTATTGTTGTTCAAGTTATACTATGGTTAGCTGACTTACATATTATTATGGGTCCAAAGCTAGCTGATAGTAAAATACCCCAAAGATCACGCCTAGTATCCCTAGCCTAGTAACAAGGAGAAAACAGACTAATCATAAGAGAGAGCATTGGATGTTAGCCAGACTCTTGGAGGCAGAGACAGAAAACCGCCAGGAAGAATCAGAGCTATAGAAACCCCAGACAAAGCAAGGCACTCTCCCCCCTCCCAAGCCAGATGCCCTCCATAACCTAATAGCAGGTCCCTCCCCACCCTATGAAGTCTAATGACCCTGCCTCCCCAGGATGGCCCAGGTTCTTACATGCAGTTTCGAGCTGCTAAATCCCTATGGAGAAAATTCCTGTTGCTCAGATACTCCATTCCCTGGGCAATGTCCATCATGAACTTCAGCAGTGTCTGCAGGGGGATGTACTAAGGGGAGGAAACAAGAAAAGACATTAATGATTTAGAAGGGAAAGCTGGCAAGCTACTCTCGCCAAGGGGGAAACGGTGCTGTATTTGTATTTTTATTTTATGTGCAGAAGCATTTTGCCTGCATGTATGTATGTATACCATATGTGTGCCTAGCATCAGAGGAGACCAGAAGAGAGTATCAGAACCCTGGGATGTAGAATTACACATGGTTGTAAGCCACCATGTGGGAATCAAACCCGGGTCCTCTGCAAGAGCAGGCAGTGCTCTAACCGCTGAGCCGTCTCTGCAGCCCTGGAAGTGAGGTTCTTATTTCTTAAGCTGTAGTGGTGACACAGAGAGACAGATTCTCCCTTCCATATCATTAGGATACTTTTTTAAACAGACACTTTGTTTCCTCCTGCCTCAGCTTCCCCAGTGCTGGGATGACATACATAAGCCACCATATCTGGCTCAGAAATAATGCAAAGAAAAAAAAAGCTTCAAAACCTCTTGGAAAATACCACATTCTCTTTGCCTTTAAAACTATTTCAGGTGAAAATATTTTGTATCTTTCCATGTTTTATGAGGTCAAAGGTGAGCCTTCACATCCCAAGACTCCTGGGCCAGAGGACCATGCCAGGCAGAGAGGATGGGGGAGGGGTGCCCCATTGTTTGTTTTTAGTTTTCTTTACATCTATCTACTTATTTTGTATATGGGAGGGAGGGGTCACCTGTGCCATCATGCACATTTGGAGGTCAGAGGAGAACCTGTGACTGTCAGTTCTCTCTATCATGGGGTCCAGGGATTGAACTCTTGGTTTTAATGAGGGAAGAGGAGATATTCTAGGAAAGGGGCAGATGTTGGGAGGGGGAAAACAACTTGCTAGGAGATGTTTTTAATTCTGTATTCTTGCTATCCTTTTTCATTCTCTCTCTGTCTCTCTTTCCCTCCCTCTCTCCTTCTCTCCTTCCCCTTACCCTCCCCCTTCTATTTCTCCCTTTTGGTGCGTGAGACACTAAACAAGATTGATCTCTGGGCCTCATATTTTACTTTGAGCTACTTTGAAAGATAATTTTTTTTCTCCTAGACGGCAACAATTAGGCTAGCCTTCACCCTTATCTTTGAACTAAAATAAGATAAGCATGCATAATGAAATTCTAATTTTTTTCTCCTCTGGGGCCTTTCTAGAATTTCAGCCATTAAATGTTTTCTCTGTGTTGAAAAATCAGACAAAACTGCTATGAGAGTAAACACACCATCAGTGGGCTGGGGACGCAGCTCAGTGGCAGAGGACTCATGCAGCATACACACAACCCTACAACCCTGAGCTTAATCCCCCGCATCATCAGCCCTACCACACACACACACACACACACACACACACAAGGAAAGGAGGCAGGGAGAGGGAGAGGGAGAAGGAAGGGAAGAGAGAGAGAGAGAGAGAGCGAGAGAGAGAGAGAGAGCGAGAGAGAGAGAGAGAGAGAGAGAGAGAGAGAGAGAGAGAGAGAGAGAGAGAGAGAGAGGGAACCTTCCAGGCATTTAGAATTGGTTATAAGGATGATGACTAATGGAGCTCTTCAAGTAATAATTGAATGCCTATTGCAGTCGTGACACTGAAGAAAGGCTGACCAAAGTTCCTGGCAATCAAGAACCATGAGTAGTCTGTCTATGGCACCTACTCCCTCACTATCACCCCTCCACATGACATTGGATTTGTCACCGCTCATTCTCCAAGGACTGCAAGGTTTGCAAAATGGTGCTCACAAGGGCGCTCCATTTGGTTTTGGTTTTTCCCTATGGTACTGGGGATGGAACTCAGGGCCTTGTGTTAGTCAGCTATAAGCTCGAGCATTACACTTTTAATGACATATTTCCCAACTATGACACATGCCAATTATATATGAAACCGTGATGCCATAATTATCCTCGCCCTTAAGTTACAGAGCTACAGAAAAAGGTTAACCTGTCAAACCTGGAAGTTTTGCTCTTCTCTGTGTATTTAGTTTTCTGGATGCTAATTTCCAGGAAATAGCAAATCCTATTGTCATTAGTAAGTAGAAGATATTACTAATTTGTGATATTTTTCCTGTAGTAATTATATTATTCTTGGAACCTGTGACTAAAAGTTATTTAATTGCAGAGAACATTTTTTTATTTTATTTTATTTTTTCAAAACAGGTTTCTCTGCGTAGTCCTGGCTGTCCTGGAACTCACTCTGTAGACCAGGCTGGCCTGGAACTCAGAAATCTGCCTGCCTCAGCCTCCCAAGTCCTGGGATTAAAGGCGTGCGCCACCATCGCCTGGCTAGAGAACAATTTTTAAATGAGTCGGGATGACTGCAGGTGTCACCACAGAGTTTTCTGCCCTAGTGAGAACAATCTGAAGGTGAGACTAATTACATGGTCTCAGCTATGACAAAATAAAAATATTCAGGAACAAATTTCACAAGATGTGTACAACTTATGTTCTGAAAAAAATAGATCATGTTAGCGAAAATTTTAAAAATCCAAATATAAGAAGAATTTATCTTCCACATATGGCTTAGAAAACTTGATAGTATGATGTCAATTCTGCTCAGCTTTTGTATTCAATATAAACTCCGTTCCAGTGCCAGACTGCTTCTTTGTAAAATGTTAATTCTAAAATTCCACATGGAAATCCAGGAAACTCAGAATATCCTATCCTCAATAGGCTTGACAACTAACATGGCTAAAAGACTCAGACTTCCTAAAAGGCACTCCTTCCAGGCTGTAGCTCCTCCCTGTCCATCCTCCCCTGCTGTAGCTCCTCCCTG
>JADRCD010155303.1:0-28156 GCA_019843815.1 Montemys delectorum | reverse complement strand
TTTTACACTATACTATGGTTTTCAGAACAGCTTACATATTTTAAAAGTATTATCCAAAAGTAATGTAGACAATTAAATTGGGAGAGGGCTTGTAAGAAAACAACAAAGAGTAAAACTGAATGCTTTGCTTAACATTTGTAACTCTTGTATCAAGTTACCACAGTAAGAGCCAAGATCTTAAGCTCTACTAAATACAAAACAAACAAACAAACAAACAAAAACACTTTATATATTTATGTTCACTTAAGAAAATATTAGTAGAGATGTATTATTTTGAAATATACAGTTAATACGTTTGGAGTTATTTAAAATTTATATTGAGAAAAACATTTATATTTTCAGTATTGCTGTAGATAAGCATCTACATAAGACCGATAAATTGATTGTTGTTTTATATCAAACAACTTTTATAATACTCACTTTTATTGTTATAATATTTTATAAATTTTAAAGAATATGATAAGCCGGGTGGTCGTGGCGCATGCCTTTAAACCCAGCACTTGGGAGGCAGAGGCAGGTGGATTTCTGAGTTCGAGACCAGCCTGGTCTACAGAGTGAGTTCCAGGACAGCCAGGGCTACACAGAGAAACCCTGTCTAAGTGTGTGGCTGTGATGTGGGGGAGAAGACTTTTGTCACTCTAACTACTGTACATAGCTTAAGAACAGAAAGCTGCCTCTTCTCTTTGCTTCCATGGCTGTCTGTGGGCTATGTTCTTGGGGCGCTCAGTGGTACTTTCTGAGTCAGAGGAGAGATGTACCAGAGAAGAGCTCACGAAGTTCAGGTGCAAAAGCAAGGAGACTGATGGGGATGGCCAAAACAAGGGACAGGACATGGTCAGAAGGACAGAAGACAGACAGCCATACATTGCTGTCTAGCATGACGAAGCAGGGCTCCTCCAAGAGAATGGACAGCATGCTGACAAGCTCTCCTCTGTCTTCTTTGACACCTGCTGCCACTGTGTCCTTCCACAGCTCTCACAGTGTCAGGAAGGAGAGCTCTAAACTCTTCCACATCTCCCTCCTTCTGGGCAAAGCAAAAAGTTACCTGAGGATAGGTGATTGAGCTGTAGGAGGTCAGGAGGACAGAACCACCAGAAACATGCCCACCTAGAGAATTTCAGCCCCTGCTTCTGGAAAGACAGGTTGACCTACAGCGGGGGAGAAGCATGACACAATGATGGGTTTAGGGACAGTGAGAATACTCTCTGATGCTGCTATGGTCAGTGCCTTTCATCTATGGTCACCCACTTGTTATGATCCAATGACACATGCCCAGAGTGACTCCTGGGCTACATTACATGTTCTAGGTGATATGGTAATGAGGTTTCCCTATGCCTTGGCACTTAAGGCCCACTGGACTGGCTGGTTGGTGCTGATGGAAGGCGGATGGCCTGGGAGTGGGGAGGGGGGCACTCCTACTCATTTTTGCTATGAATCTAAAACTTCTCTGAAAAAATGAAGTTCATCCATGGGCTCATGAACATTTCTCAAGAGAAAGACCATAAGATAACACCCTTCCCCAGGACCTGTAGATGGCTAACAGTTGCTGGAAGAGATAGTCACATTTCTCTGTAGTGTAGCCAGTAGTAAATTATCCTATCCAGTAAATACTCTAGCCACATTTGTGAAATAACCCAATTAAATGTAGCATGTTACAAATATAAATAAATGAATAAGTAAACAATACATGAAAGTGGGAGGGGCTGATTGAGAAGAAGGCGTTTGGCTGGGGAAGTAAGATCACATAATTTTATACAGAGATAAGGAGCTATGAAAGACTATATACATTTTTAAAATGTTTTAATGGATTCTAAGTCGACACAAGTCTGAGTCTGTCAGTGCCCTGTCATGTAAAGTGTAAGAGGCTTAAACTGCGCTAATCTCTTTGAGGATTCATATCCATCATTGTTCGATGGAAGGAGAGGCATTTTATTCAGTGATGTAACATCTCGCAAGTCGCCCATGCTCATACATAGAACCCCATCCACTCTCTTGTAAGCAATTATAGTGAAGCTCATTGAGTCGCACACACAAAGAAGAGATGAAAATAGAGGAGGGATAGTTAGGCTAAGGAGGGGATTGGTGGCTGTGGGGAGGGGGGGCAAGAGAAGGTCACAGTGAATGAGTACGATCAAGAGCATCAGCATATGGACAAAAATATCATAGTTAGCCCACAGTTAATTAATTTATATTAATAAAAATATTTTTAACTGAAGTCTAAGGGCCGAATAGTTCAGTCATTGAGATCCTGGCCTTGAAGTGCAAAGCCGTGAGGCATTGACAACGCCCCGGTCCTGAGGGCCGGTTCCTCTCACATCTCAGATGAAGGCTCTGCTTCCCTTTGCTCGCTCCTATCCTGACAGCCATGTTTAAGTGAAGGAACTTTAAGTCCACCCTGTGCCCCTGCTGGTGAAAAACGCTCAGCCAAAAAGATCTCTGAACCCCTCTCCAACTAAACAGGAGGAGAAAACACTCCACAGCTCTCCTGGGGGCTTCTCACCAGGGCAAACAAATCACTTCAGACAGAGTACTCCCACTCTGTCACAGACCCAAGGCATCAGTCAAGACTCTGAACTCATACCAGCGTGGCTAGAGACACGGTGGTCAGCGAGTGGGACTTCAGTAGATGGAAACTTCTGGTGTCAGTGACAGGCACAAGACAGGTCCTCAGTAGAGAAATGCAGTTAGGGAAGAGCTTCCCATGGGGGACCCAGCAGCACCGAGGTCAGGTTAGGATCTAGAGAGACCAAGGCTGGTTGCAATAACAGCAGCCAACCCATGGGCAAGATCTGAGACTTTCCAAGAGCTCTGCACACAGTTGGGCTTGGCACACAACCCCATGCCTGGATACAATGGTGGATCAACTGACTGTGACCAAGGTCTGCCAACAACCATGCCTGCATGCATACACAGTGTGTTACTGTTTGCTTGGAGATAAAATGAAGAGACAAAAACCCTGACTATTTCTTCCCTCAAAAGCTTAGAAAGAAAGGCATTGCCCGCCTCACTGTCTGGAATGACCTGACAGGAGTGCTTCAGTAGCCTTCAGGTGAAAAAAAAATAAAAAGGTAAAAAAAAACAAAAAGGAAACAAGAACAAACTACAACGGACCTTGAATTTTGAGTACGCCACTTAGGGGCCCAGAAAAGGCTGAGCAGATAGGATTGTCCTCATCCTGGCTTCACAGCCGAGACTCAGGCCTGCCAACGTGCCGTGCTCAGAACCTGCAATGAGCTGAGATCCACACTGTATTGTTGGGATGTTTTTAAAAGAGAAGCCTGGCCAATACTCCACATCTTCCCGGAAGGCTAGCATTGTCCAGTACACTTTCATTTACTGTTGGGTTCTTTCTCTTGGGAACACTTAGGAGGTCACGGTTCTGTTGGCATTTCCATTTCGCATTTGAGGCCGTGGAAGCCTTGAGCAGCATAGCCATGGTGACATTGTCATTTATTGGAACTCAGGCAGAACTCAAGACCAGAGCCAGTACTTTGAACGTAGAAGTAAAATTTTAAATGCAACTCCCTAAAGTGTATTTTGTTGCATAAAAGGTAGTTTTGCTGACAGTACAGCCGTCTACCTCACTGGGGCATAGGCCAGGGTATAGCCCTTGAGGACCAAGCTTTGGGGTGTTGTGCCTCATGGTGGGCCTGCCTGAGAAATGTTCCCCCACCAAGATAACCTCTAGTAAAGGTCAAACTATGGGAAATTTTAGTAAGAGAGACTATAGGAGGTCTATAGGTGAGGAAGATTGGCACAGGATACTCCCAAAGCAACCAGGACAGTGTTGGGAATCATGAGTGAAGATACTGGGCCTCAAGCTCTGCCTTGAGCTGAGTGGAGCTGAGGAAGTTGTCAACAAAGTGCTGGGGCTTGAGAACAAGACCAGCTAGAGCTTGTTTCCTGGTTCTTTCCCCTGCTGCTTTCCAGAGAGGTTGAGCATGTGCAGGACTTGGCTCTGGCCTGAAGAACTACATCCTTGTGCTATAGAGAGCCATGTCAGAGTACCCTCAGGACCTCACTTAGAATCCTGATTGGCATGGCCTTCATGTTGTAAGACCTAGTGCATATAAACTAACTGCCATGCACAGCTTTGCAGATCCATCTCTAACATAGAGTATGGCTTCCTCTATGACGCTTGGAAGGAGGCCACCAACTCTCTTCATTAGATTTTCCTCAATATTTCCAGCGTCTTAGCTTTGCGGCTGCCTATGCCTAATCCTCACCAACATGGCTGTCCCTGGTCTAAATCCAGCCAGCTTTGCATCTGGTTTATCTTATAGCATGAGATAGAAGTTCTGTACTTCATGCATCTGGAGACCCATGGGAGCACTGTAGATTGAAGAAGCTCTGATATAATGCAGAGGAATTGGCTCATAGATATGGGGATAGACAAATGGACAAAATGAATCTCCAGGACCCACTGCCCAAGAGCACAGAGAGGCACCATTGTTCCTTTCTTACATGCTCTGTGGGTTTCTCTATGCCCATCATGTGGCTGTCCTCAGTGTAGTCCATTCCTACTTTCCATTTGACAGCCTAGGGGACAGCACATTTCTCTAGAGAGGCTGGAACTTCTACTAGCTGTTTCCTTCCTGACTGCATTTACTGAACATGTGTTTTTGGCATCAGTAAATCTCCTCATGATGTCTGTGGCACTGTCTCAAGGGGACACACCTGTGGACATGAGGATCACACACATGTACATGGTCTAGGGATTGGTCAGTGTCACTCAGAAGTTAACCCTGAGTATCCATTTTCCAGAGAAAACCACTCCAATGCACAGAGCCATCTGACTTCTTCTCAACCAGCAGGTGACCCCTGGCAGTGACTAAGCATTATGAAGCTGAGTGTACAGCTACATCCACAAGAAGGTCAATCCTGAAATTCCCCTGTGGTCTCTGAGGCCTTCTTTCAGAACAAGAACTTTGAAAAAGAAAATACTGCCAGGCAGTGGTGGCACATGCCTTTAATCCCAGCACTTGGGAGGCAGAGGCAGGTGGATTTCTGAGTTTGAGGCCAGTCTGGTCTACAGAGTGAGTTCCAGGACAGCCAGGTCTACATGGAGAAATCTTGTCTCGAAAAACTAAAAATAAATAAAAAACTAGCCCATCCAGTCCTCTCCGCCCATTTCCAACACCTTCAGTAGCCCATACCTAGACTGGTCCCTGATCCCAAGATTGTGACTTGTGGCTGAATGGAGGGCAGATTTCTTTCCAGGAGAAGCTGAAGACATATCCGAAAGTTTAGAGGCACACTTAAAAACATCTTAAACCACAGTCACTTCGATGGCCAGTAGTTAATACTGACCTACCTACTGAAGCCTATGTCTCTCCCATATAGTATCTGGTGGTCTGGGTGACAGTGGGATTCCTGTTCATCCCTCACTCTGAACATATCCTCAATGTGGCTACACCTGGCAGCTCTGGGGGCTTATTGCTCTGGCATTCAAGTTTTCCAGAGAATCTGTCCATGGTCTCCAAAGACAAGCAATCCTGTGCCACATAAACAGAGACCACAATTATAACAGACACTGGATCTCTGAAGACAGCGCCTGCCCGACACCTCCTTATTTCCACTATAATGAGTCCTAAAGTCCTATGTGAAGAGTATTAGGCTCCTGCCTAACGACCCTAGAGTACCACAGACAGACAACAACTCTGTCAACTTCCACCATTGTATTCAGCTTCCTAGAGCTGTGTAGGCATATGCCACAAACACAGATGGATACCCAAGGGCCAGACTTCCGTTGCCACACTAAAGGAAGCCCCTTGAGAAATCTCAAGAAGATGCTTGATTTCGGTAGAGGATGCAGTTTTCTATAGCTGAGGTTTTTACTTCCTTCTCAGGGACACTGTAAGTTAATTATCCTACTTCAGTGATTTTCATATGCTAGGAAGCTACTAAGAGGAAACTAAAAAATAACCCAGGGTGAAATAATTCACCCTGTGGCCATTGTTCTCGTGTCTAAGGTTTATCCCCACAATCCCTCTTCAGAAACCAGAAAAACATACGGGTGTGCTCATTCACTTCAGTATTGTCTGCAACAACAGAATTCTAGAGACAGCTTTCCATCTGTAAGGAACAATGGTTCCATAAACTAGGGCATGGCCACACTGCAGTGCCTTCTGACAGAGAAGGGGACAAGCAAGGACCATCTGTGGACTATAGGGAATGCCCTGCCAACGTATTTAAGAGCCGAAGAAAATGACAGTAACGTGAGCAGTGTGCTACCTTTCAGCTTAGAATAGGGAGACTAAAGATCCAGTTTTACAAGAATGGCAGGTATAAAAGGCATAGGCATGCCTCGAAAGGCTAAAAAGAACGAGGAAGCAGGCTTTTCCTTCATGACTCCTTCAGGAGCACATACCTGAAGAACTCCAAACTGCAGCTCAGTCAGTAACGTTCTTTCTAGACCAGCACGGGGACTTGAGTCTAGATCCTAATATCCAGGGAAAATCAATCCCAGCAGATCATGTCTGTGATCACAGCCCTGGAGTCGAGTAGAGACACTCAGATCCCTGGAGCTCCCTGGCCAACCGACATAGAAGAGCTCAGGGAGCCGGGGTTCAGAGAGAGAGGTCCCACCTCAAAACAATAAGGCGGAGAGTAGCATACGGTGCTCACCTCTAACTCCACACGCATAGGAGCAGCTGCACATGCCTATGCATACATACGTGAAAACATACTTATACATATATCTCCCCTCCAAAAGAGAGATCAAAAGAAAAAGTTAAAAAAGAGGGTTGAAGCTGAGGAGAAGATAATCAAAGTATGTGGAAATTGTTTAGAGCAACATGAACTAACAAGGTGGAACACTCCTCAGACTCTTATTGTCTGCACGTTGGCCAGTCATGGGTCTCTGTGTTCCTCACTATCTACTGCAGTTGCAGAAGCTTTTCTGACAAGCATTGAGAGACAGTCTAATTTGTGTATACAACAATAAGTCATTAGGACTCCACTTAGTGCTATGTCCATTTAGCAGGATGATGGATAGGTTCCCCCCAGGGCCTATGACGCATGGAGCCACAGGTTATCATCCCTACACTGATGGCGATCAAGTCTGGGCTGTATCCTGTGAAGCAAGGCTGCATCTCCTTCCCGGAAGGCTGAGAGATGATTGCAGAGCAGGAAGCGGGAACACTGCAAGAGCCAGAGGCAGAGTACAAAGGGAACAGTATCCTCCAGGCACACCAAGGCAGCTGCCTTTAGGAGCTCACAGTGGTTATGACAGCAAGCAAAAGCCCTGTGAAACCTCAGGCCAGACTAAATTCCAACATGGAGGTGGGTGTGACGTCCCACCCTAACTGAGGAGATCATGGCCATTGATAAGGTCCATGAAAAAAATACTCTTTCTTTAAAGACTATTTCCATTGGCAAATCAACCACACTCCGGTGGAAGATCACACATCTGTGAATAACTATATGGGCAGCACAAAGTGCACTTGATGGGGAAAAGACAGAGGGCACAGCGTTGCGAGAGTAGGAAGAGGATACAGATCTGGGGGGAGCTAGGGATAGGAGTGGATATGGTCAAAACTCATTGTAGAAATCCTCAACAAACTAATACAGAGAAGAAGCTTAAGAGGAAACTAACAAGGTGTGTGTGGAATTTCCTACCTCGAGCCTGCAGACAGAGGAAAACAGAAAAGCAGACCCATAGGGAGCCCACACTGCCCCCTTAACACTGACTCCTAAACTGCACAGAACTGTCACTCCTGGTGACGCTCAGAGCCAGGGTGGAAAACAAGGGACCAGGAGCAAAAGAAACTGGAGTCATGGAAGCTGAGAGGCAGCCGAGCTGAAAGTTCAATAAAACTCATGCAATCCTCTTCCTCCACAAATAAAGGAGGCCCGGGGTTGGTGTAGATAATCATGTCAGGGTAGCTAAGAGGAGAATGGGTTAGAAACCAGAGGACAAGCAGCTTCTGCAGGGCGTGTGTGTGTGTGTGTGTGTGTGTGTGTGTGTGTGTGTGTGTAACTGTTGCCACCCCTACAACACTGAGAGTAGTTTTAGGACTGAAAGCTGTCCCCTCACTTTCCTCTCTATCTTCCCTAGCTGTGCATAAAGTTGGGGGGTCAGTTTTACCAGCTTAACCAGAACAGACTCTCATAGGTGTGTCCCTATAGGGCAGAAGCTAGCATGGGAGGGGCCTGACCAAGACGACAGGCCACAGAGCAGGAGGCCAGCAAGTGTAAGAATCCAGAGCAATCACAGAAGTCATCTCGAATCCATTCTCGGGTGACAGAAGAGGACCTTGAGAGGTGGGTTCTGAGAACAAACTTGCCTCCTGTTGGGTACGAGGAAGCCTACTGGTTACCGAGTTCTTCTCGGCCTCTATGGCTCCGATGTAGTTGTGACCCCTGCCATCTCTGCTGCCTAATTGTTTCAGAAGACAGAGTTCTGAATCCTTTCTTCAACATCTTCTCCTTTGGGACACATCAGAAAGACATTTGGGTATAATTGACCAAATAGTAGGGGATCAGACGTGAAGGACAGGAAGCACCAGGATGCACAGCGTCTGCTTTAGGATTCCAGCCCTGTTCTGGGAACATGGCGAAAGTTCCATTGTTGGCAGAGGTTGAAGTGAAGATGAAGTGAAGAGGAAGATTTGGGGGCTGGGGGATGGTGAGAATGCCCCAACACTGAGGTGGCTGATGTCTGTCATTACACACTCTTCATGATGCTCTGACTGTGTGGCAAGTATGACCCCTGACCCACATATTGGTTTTGAGGTAGTAATGTGTGTGTCCCTGTAACTCAGCAGTTGTCTCCTATGGAGGAGTGCAGCTGGAAAATCAATGGGACACGAGTATACTCCACAGTCAGATGGAGCCACCTGGCCTTAGTGTCAGGTACGAGGCACATTGTAGTGAGATGCCACCAGGAAAGTGGCTCCTTCCAGGAACCAGCAGCATTAACTTCAAGGTAGGTTCTAGAGAAATCAGAGCTTGTGACAGTGACAATGTCTAACATGAGTGCAAGAGCAGAGGTCTCTCTGTGACTCTCGATAGAGCAGGGCCTGCCAGACAGCTCCACACCCCCTCTCCTGAGACGGGGCAGGACAGAATGACAGCCACCCATTTCTTCTAGCACTGCAAGCAAACACTCCCTCCATAAGTACACAGCACTTTGCTGCAGTTTGGACAGAAAATTAGGAGGTGAAAAATCCAACCATACCTTCTACCAAATGGAAAGGGAGAGGGGCACCCTGACTCAATACATGAGGTGGGCTAACAGAGTGCTCCCAAAAACTAATGGTAAGGAGGTCCTGTCTTGAGTACCACACAGGGATGCCAGAGGAGGGTGGGCAGGAGAGGACTCTTGCCCATCCTTATTTCACAAACAGGCTCAGTCTGACCAGTCTATAGTGTCCAGAAACTCCAGGGTATAAGATCCATAGGATCCAGACTGTATCACTGAGGTAAGAGAAGCTCAATCAATAATCCCTGTGTTGCTGGGAGACGGAGACGGTCCTAAACATTTTATATTTACTGTTAGCTTTGTCTTGTTTTACTCCGATGACAATTTAAACAACAGGCTCAAGGTCACACAAGCAGTCTTCAATATTGTAACACCCCAGGACTCAGACCCAGTCAGCTTGAGTGCAAAGCCTAAATTTGAAATCTACACTTCAGAATCTATCTCTCTAAAGGTAATTTTCCTGTCCATATAGTCCTCTGACCCAGAAGGACACAAGTACGCTATAGCCCCCGAGGACTAAGTCTTGTGCGGCAGTTGACTCATGGTCCTCCTAGCCTATGAATGTTTCCCCACTGGGATAACACCAAAAGTGGGAAACGGAAAAGCTTATCTAGATAAGAAAGACTATAAAAGGTTTTCGGAGGGAGATGTACACGGCAGGACCTAGACGGTGCTGAGGTCTGTGAGTGGGGATCCAGAGACTTTAGCCGACTTCGCTGGGAAGAGGGAAGAAGCCCAGTCAGCAGGAAACGGACGAGGGTCAAGGGCAAGGCACTGTGAGGAGGAAGCCTGGAGAAGGAGATACTAAAGCCCCCTCTCCTGTGCTTGGTTCCAGAGCCATGAGGATGGCACAAAAGAGCCTGACCCTGGGCTGGGTGACTGCCATCTTGCTGCTACAGGTGGCCATTGCAAAACGCCCCAGGTGGTCCCTGAATGGCAGGCCCAGGGTATTCTCAGACCTGAGTGTTTATGAGATCAAGATTGTGCAGGACTTCCTGATGGAAAGAAAGGAGCTGCAGCTGCAGCCATCCAAGACACCAACTCTGGGCAAGAACTCAGTATACCTCATAGAAATGCTGTTGCCCGATAAGGAGGATGTGCTAGATTTTCTGGACAAAGGAAAAAGGAGTCCTGTGAGGGAAGCCCGTGTTGTCATCTTCTTTGGTGCTCAGGAGCACCCTAAAGTCACTGAGTTTGCTGTTGGGCCCATGCCATCACCAATCTACATGCGAGAAATATCTCCCGGGCCTGGGCACAATCCATCCTGGGCATCTAGACCCATTTCCAAAGCAGAGTACTACCTCATCTACCGTATGCTGACGGAGGCCACCAAGCCTCTGCATCAATTCTTCCTTGACACCACTGACTACTCACTAAAAGACGAAGGTGTTGAGGACAGTCTGACCTTCACATATATGGCCCCCCACGGCACAAAGTCTGACCAGCGCTGTAGCTGGTTCATGTTGCAGCGTTATATGGAAAGCCACTTCCTGCAACCCATGGGCCTGGAGATCCTTCTGGATCACGGGAGCACAGACGTCAAGCACTGGAAAGTAAAGCAGCTCTGGTATAATGGGAAGCTCTACAACAGCCCAGAGGAACTAGCTCAGAAATACGCAGATGGAGAAGTGAGTATAATGGTCCTCGTGGAGTCAGTTGACAAGGACACAGAGCAGCCCCTAGTCTTCTCTTCCTCCAATACCCCAGAGGAATCCCCTGCTACCATCAGCATGGCTAGACCCAGAGTGTCTGAGCCCCATGTTCCTGGCTATAACGTAGAGGACAACACAGTGTTCTACAGAGACTGGATTTTCTCCTTCCGGCTAAGACCCTCCTCTGGTCTGCAGATCCTGAACGTGCACTTCCGGGATGTGCGTATCGCATATGAAGTCAGCGTGCAAGAGGCTGTAGCACAGTTCGGAGGACATGTATCTGCGGGCACTCGGGCCAAGTACATGGATGTGGGCTGGGGCCCTGGCACTGCTACTCGCCAGTTAGCCGCTGGCGTGGATTGTCCCGGCACAGCCACCTTCCTGGAAGTCACTCATCACTATGACACCGACAAACCAGTCTCCTATCCACAAGCTCTCTGTCTCTTTGAGATGCCAGCAGAAATGCCAATTAGGCACGACTTCAGCTCCAACTTTAGAGAAGACTTCAACTCCAGCGCGGGGACAAATGGACACATGCTGGTGCTACGGACAATCTCAACCGTCCACCACTATGATTATATTTGGGACTTGATTTTCTACCCTAATGGGGCAATGAAGGCAAAGGTGCAGGCCACTGGCTTGGTCCATGCCACCTTCTACCAGCCGGAGGAGATGCGCTACATCTCTCAATCACACACCCACATGTTCAGCAATATCCACACCCACCTAGTGCATTACCGCATTGACCTGGATGTAGCAGGTAGGAGACTCCGATACTCAGATACTCAAATACTACCCACATACGACTTAGCTCTATAGATCGGAGCTAAAAAGTCCTTGGCATAATATCAGGACATTGTTTCAGCCACATTTCTGTGCAAGAAGTAACACACGCTCCTGGAAAATGGTGGTAGTGAATAGTACCCTAGGGTTACCCTGATGCTGGAGCGTGCATCTCATTGGCTCTAGAGTAGAATGTTGCATGGGCATAGGGCATTCCACGGAAGCTAAACAACGCTTTGGCCTAGCACTTTGTGATGGGTTGTAGTACCGTCATGGAGTGCTCAGTGTGTTTCTTATAAATGTCCTCATGAGAAGAGAAGTGATGTTTGGCATTACATCCCGTAAACGAACAAGGCCACCAGAACCAGGTAGGTAGCTTCCATATGCTCATTCCCACTGGGCTCTCTGGTCAGGAATACAATCAGACTGTCCTCGAGCCTGCAGAAACGTGGGCTTCCTGTCCTACATGGTTAAAAATAGACAGGCTGGAGCAGGCTCTCCAGAGAATCGTGGGATCACAGCGAAAATGCCACAGTTGCCAGGAATGACCCTCGAGCTGTCCTCTAGCTTCTCTGGTCTCTGGTTTGCTTGGTCTTCTAGCCCATGCTGCTAGCTCAGTGTCTGGCCTCAGCCTGGCTTCTTCTTGGCAGTTGTCTATGATTATTGTCTAGTTGGAGACCCTGGGGTAGAGGAAGCCAGATTCTATTTCAACAACTGCTTCTTACCCTTTCCCTGACTCCTTTCTCCAGGCACCGAGAACAGATTCCAGACACTGCAGATCATTCGGGGAAACGTCGCTGACTCTGAGAACCCGAGGCATCACGTACTTGGAAATGCCGTAAAGCAAACAAACTACACCCAGGAGCACCAAGCAGCCTTCCACTTTGGAAAGCCGCTTCCCAACTACCTAATCTTTAGTAACCTCCATACGACCGGTTTGGGCCACAGGAGCAGGTACCGCCTGAAGACCTACTCCAAAATCCATCAGGAGCGACTGCCAGACTGGCAAAAGAAGCCAGGTGTCTCTTGGACCAGGTGAGTATGGGAAACGTGGCCAGGGGTTCCACATAGTGATTATGTGTTCTGTTTGGGCTTTTGTCCTGGGAGGTTCACGCCTATGTTTGCATCTGGATACGCACCCTTGTGCACTCCAGGAGGGATGGAAATGCTTACGGAGATCCTGCCCCTAAGATGGTGATGGGCAATTTTCCAGACCCCTAAGGTATAATAAACATTTATTGTGGAGAAGGACTAAGTTCTCCATCCTTGACACTGGGGTGTTACCTGGAAAGAGATCAGATGCAACTCCAGTGCCCAGAGCCATTGGCTTCTTCTCTACCTGTAGGTACCCCTTAGCTGTCACCGAGTACCAAGATTCTGAGAAGTGCAGCAGCAGCATCTACAGCCAAAATAATCCCTGGAATCCCCCCGTGGTCTTCGAGGATTTTATTCAGAATGATACAAACATTGAAGATAAGGTAATGTCCCAGTACCCACTGCCCACCTCAGGCCTGTCACCACCCACTGCCTAGACCTGTTGCTGGCCCCACCAGGCGTACTTACTGAGTGGTAGGCAAGTTCAGGGGCCATAGCAGATGGGTCTACTTGTTAAAAGTAGAACTGAGAACATCCGATGAAGTCCGCGGTCACAGCAAGCCAGAGTGACCTCAGGTGACTCGTACTCAGCACTGCCCTGTCCACTGAAATCTTTGTCTCTCCCATAGGATTTGGTGGCCTGGGTCACAGTGGGATTCCACAACATGCCCCGTTCTGAGGATAGTACCAACATGACCACACCTGAGAGCACTGTGGGCTTTGTGCTACGGCCCTTCAACCTCCGTGGCTTCTAGATACAACTACAACGACATCAGCCACTGCATCCCTGGAGACAGAGCTTGCTTGACGCTCCTTCCTTTCAACCACAGTAGGACCTACAACCCTGTATGAAGAACCCTGCCCCAGCTCCTGCTTAACAGTCCCAGATCAGCACAAGAGTAGACAATAAATCCTTCTGCTTCCACCCTCAAATGTTGCTTCTTAGTGGTCAGAGGGGGGGGGGAATGGGCCACACCCTCATGGGTGGCCATGATTACGTTCAAACTTGTCTACTGATCTCAGAAAGACATTAATGACAAGGGCAGAGAAACCCCCTAGGGTAGTAGAAATCTCAGGTCGGGTTTACCCCCACCAGCCCTCTAGAAACATAGGTAAACCATATTGCTTGTGTTATCATTGTCTGTGATAGCAAAAGCATGGAGAAGACCAACCTCCCATCTATAAGGAAGAATAGCACAGTAAACTAGGGCTCGGCCATGCTCAGGGCCAGGCGATCGAAAACTATATGAGCCAGAGCAATCTGTGGACTATGGGAAAACCCACAGATTAACTGGGAGGTTAAGATGGCAGATAGTAGCACCCGTGTGTGCTATCTGTTTAAGAATGTGAGGAGACTAAAGCTCCATTTCCCCCAGGAATGAAAGGTAGAAGGCCCCCGGTGCCATTGAAAGCTGAAGGAACAGGGAAAGAGATTTTCCTTCATGGCGGGGTTAGAGATGCAGCACTAACAACTCCAGGGCTGGGACTGGAATGAGGCAAGCCTGGGCATCTGAGTTCAGATCCCTGGCACCTACATAAAGATGCACATGGGGCTGCATATCTATGATCCCAGCACGAGGATGCTTGGTGGAGAGAGGCAGATCCCTTGATATAATTCCATTATAGCAGAATTGATGAGCTAGAAGTCCAATGAGGGACCCTGCAGAGAATGAGGGACAGCCACACCCTCCACAGAGATGTATGCACATATGTGCATAGATACTGGCGGACTACTATGCATACACTCGAGGACACATGCCCACACATATACAACACATGAGGGGGAATAGAAGAACCAAAAGAACTAACAAGTCAGGTGTGTGATTTCCTACTCCAAGCCAAAGGATACAGACAGGGAGCTCCCATTGTCTCTCCAATACAACTCAGCATCTGTATAGAGCTGTTACTCATAACTCATAGAGTCAGAGTCAAGAAGCCTGAAAACTGAGAGGAAGCTGCCAAGCTCAAGGGTTCAGTAAAACTGATCCCATTTTCTTCCTCCTCCACAAAAGATGAATGTTGTGATGGACTGGCTCATAGGGGTTCACAAAGAGCACATTAGAGACCAGAAGGTCTCCTCTGTGGACATGAGTGTTCTCTCTCTCTCTCTGCCTCCTTCCTTCCCCTTCTCTTCTCCCTCCCCCTCCCTTTTCCTCCTTAGTGGTGAATTAATTAATGCACTTTGGCTTCCAGTTGTTCACATGTGCTGCACCCACCCAAGAGCTCTCTGAATTCACAAATGAAATACACACACACACACACACACACACACACACACACACACACACACCAGCTGTCTTAGACAACCAGGAATAGCCACGACACCAGCTGATTTTGATATGACTTGATCAGCTCAATGGTTAAACACTTCTAAACCTCCCTGCAGCTAGCAAACACTACCCTCTGGTATTCCTGAGTTGACATCTTTTAAAAATCTATATTTCATCTCTGCTACCCCAGACCCAATCAGGGAAGTGGCCTCTAGGGCCGCTTTCCCAGATTCTTACATGCTGCTGGGACTTTAAGCTTCATCTTTCTGCTACCCCATCATAGCGATTCTCCTCTCTCTCTCTCTCTCTCTCTCTCTCTCTCTCTCTCTCTCGCCTGAGCAAGCAATCAAAAAGTTCCTCTTCCATCTCCCTGCCCAGCCAATTCTTGTATGGCAATTCTTTATTACCAGTCTAAGCTAGCTAGGGGGAGGCTCCCTCAGGGAGCCAAATTAAGACAAAGCAATTCCCAACACTCTCCCTCTCCCCCTCCCCTTCTCCTTCCCTCTCTCCCTCTCCCTGCAGCACCTCTTACTTTCTGTCTTTCCCCACATGTGTTTGCAGTGGGGACTCAGTTGTTCCTACTGAGTGGGACAAGAGCAGAGGTCAAAGTCTGCTCTGATTGGACACCAGTGATATTGGCAAAAAGTAGGGTGTGCATGTGGCCAGGAAGTCCAAAATCTGAGTGAGTGGCAGAAGGTCACTTTACAGGACTCTGGGGTGACAGGAGGACTCTGAGAAGAGGCAGGTTTCAGTGCCTTCGGTCTGCAGCCAAGGGCAGTACCTGGCTTCCAAGTCCTCCCAGGAGCTGAGTGCCTGACCACCTTTGCCCTGCCACCCTCCCCAGGTTGTCCGAATAAAAAAAAGGTTCCAAACCACGCTTCCACATCTCCTTCCTTGTAGACAAAGCTGGAAGAGATTCAGAGATGAGAAAGTGTAATGTGGGAGGCCAGCCATGAATGAAGGACACAGATCAGGATAAGTGATGTGAAGTTCCCAAAGAATCAAGAAAAAATATTATGTTAATAAAAGGAAGAACTTATTGGGAAAAGAAAGCTTGCTCAGAGCTTAAAGTAAGTAAAAGAGGATAGGGATATTCTACTTATACGTCTGAAATTAATGGAAGGATAAATAAATATTTAAAATCCTGCACAAGCTCAACCCAGACAAAATACCAGCATGGACAGAGGGGGACAAAGACTCACCCCCAGCTGAGGAGCTTTGGGCAGTCAATAGCTGCTGGGAGAAAGAGTCAGCCCTCTGTAAGGGTGTGGCCCTAGGAGGCTGACACACTTCAGTACGTGGCTAGTATTCAAGAGTATATGGGTAGCACAAATTGTACTTGATTTACAAAAGAAAAGGGGGACACAAAATTGGCTAGACAGGGAAGGGAATGGATCTGGTGGAGTTGGGGAAGGATGAAAATGATATAGAATATGTTGTATGAAATTCTCATAGAACAAACAGAAATATTACATGTTATGACACTAAAAATACCCTGAGCTGGTCAGTGATGGTGTATGCCTTTAATCCCAGCACTCAAGAGGCAGAGGCAGGCAGATCTCTGAGTTTGAGGCCAGCCTAGTTTGCAGACAACCAAGGACCACACAGAGAAGCCCTGTCTCAAAAAAAAAAAGAAAGAAAGAAAGAAAGAAAGAAAGAAAAGAAAAGAAAAGAAAAGAAAAGAAAAAAGAAAAGAAAGAAGGAAAGAAAAGAACAAACAGGCAAAAATCCAGGATTCTTGATTCTAGGTCCATCCATTTGCTATCATGGAAAAGGAGGGTTCATCCTGGTGTCTCTTTCCCTGAGGCTCCATACTAGATTAATGATTGATGAGGGATGGAAAGACACGTCCTTCAGTGGTGTCACCTCTGGCAAGTTGCTAGTATTCATAGACACAAACCCTCACCATGTTCCTGCAAGCAAGTGTAATGAAACTTGCTGAGTACCCAGTGCACAGGAAAGTAGAAAGAAGCCTGTCCAGAAGAGGAAAGGAGTGGGCAGGACTCGCCTGTATGCAACAGGAGAAAGAGTAGAAGGTATGATTTAAAGCATCGTGTTGATGAATGAAAATGCCACAGTTAAGCCTCTCACTACATATGTGCTAGTTGAAACATTTAGGAAGCAGTAGGTGGCAGAGAGAAGAGAGAGTCTATCTGCTCACTCAGTGTTCTACTCTGTGACCATGTGAGTGATTAGGAGCCTAACACTCCTTGAAATAAGCAAGATGACCACCAGACCAGCACCTGGCAGGCCCAGATGGGCTCCCAGGGAGGGGAGCAAGCTGGAGATAAGAAGAAGAGAGTCAGCCAGGGACTAGAAGAACTCCAAAATGGGGCTATGTGGGTGGTCCAGGCAAGGAGCAAGCCCTGATAGGGAGCTAGCCTAAGGTGACCACCAGTCCAGGGCTGCACGGGGGGGGGGGGGGCAGATCATATCTGAGATGACCCCTGTCTGGTTCTACAATGCACAGGCAGGACACGGTGCTCCGGAGACCATTCCTGAGATGACCCCAGACACTCAGAGACCCTGGGCACCACCAGGAGGATCAAGTAAGTGGTAGAGAAATGGAAGAGAAAGAGAAGCAGAAGGATGTGGGCACTAGAACTAGAGACCAGAGGCTGACGGGGTGGAGACTAGAGGGTGGTGAGGAAGAGCCTCATGTGCATAGCCAGTGACGCCACCTGGGGCCATGGTGAGGTCTCTGTGCTGCCTGTGCTGCCAGCCACTCACCTACTACAGCACTTGGGAAAGCAGGCCCTGCACCTCACCTGGGCAGCATAGTAGAGCTTTTCCCCTATGAGTCTGCTCCAACGGTATGAGTCTGCCTTGAGGGTGTGAGTGTGAGAGAGAGCCGGCCTTGCCTTTTGTCTGCTGTACAGTGGCATGGGCCAGGGAGAGATCCTCTCCCCTTGTTTTTGGCCTTGCCACCTGTGGTGGGCAAGGGAGCTGGCTCCACAAGAATCATGAGAGCAGGAGAGCAGGTCCTGCACCCTGTCCGGGCATCATAGTAGATCTGACCCTGATGGCGGGGACAAGGGTAAGCTGGCCTGAGGGTGTGAGGGTGGGAGAACTGGTCTTGAAACTTATCTGCTCTACAGTGGCACGATCCAGGGAAAGATTCCCTCCCCCCACCTCACCCCTTGCCACCTATGGTAGGCAGGTGAGCTAGCCCCAAGGGTGTGAGAGCAGGAGAGCTATCCCAGCCTCTCGTCTACTAGAAGAAAAAAGCAGGCCCTGCACCTCGATTGGGCAGCACAGAAAAGCTGACCCTGATGTTGTGAGCACAGATGAGCCATCCTTAAGGGTATGAGGACAAGAGAGCTGGCTCTGCCCTTGATGGTTGCAGCATTGGACAGGGCAGGAAAGTTCACCCCTGTGGTGTGGGTGCCTATGAGCTGGTGGGCTGGCTAACTCAGATACCCCTCAGGTCCAGGTCCAGGGCTTTGAATTGTCCCACCCCAATATTTACCCCATTGATGAACTGCTGGAGTACTTGAAGTGGCCCATCCTACAGATTCAAAACTACAAGATCTCCATGACACAAGGCAACAGCAGGATATCTGAGAGGAGTACCAGTGAGGATCCAGTATGGATAGAGCAGCAGAAGCCTGTCAGGAGCCATCATAGGACAAGCTACTAACTAGCAGGTGATCTTCCTGAGATGAGTCTGCTTTGGATTAATAAACAATCCACAAAAGATTTTGGATTAATAAATAATCCACAATAATCCATAGTCAAGACCCAGGAGAAAATAATTTTAGGAAAAATTCCTGCTATTAATATGCTTTTTCTGTTATTAATAAACATATACAACAATCATCAAATATTACCCCATCCTTTTGGGCAGATCTCTGCAGAACTACAAAGATGTACTGTCTCTTATTTATGTTATATAGACAAATAGATGACGTCTCTGCAGACTAAATACCAATGTGCTGAGAGATAGTGAGGGGGGAATAGAGTCAGGTCCAGAACCAAGGCAGAAAGTCCCTTGGTGGGCTATGGTTCTAGCTAACTTTGACCAGAGACACAGGTCTGGTCCTGAATTTGGTACAGAGATCTGAGAGTGAAATCTTTTAACTGGTCAAAAGGATCTACAGTGAAAGCTGAGCCTCTTGTGAGCAAATAGATTGTATTTTGACACTTGTGAATGGGGCATGTGACACAAGAAAACACTCATAAATGCAAAACCATGAAGTGTCTATAACACTCAGGTTCTGTAGTGCCACCCCATCCTCATGTCCCTGGTGAGCACCTATGCTTCCCTTTGCCTAGTTCCTCCTCTGTGCCCACTGCTGGTCACTTCCTGGAACAGACCAAGCAACAGACCCCTGAGCTGTTTACTACGCCCCTATCTCCAAATTTCTTCTAAGATCTTTCGATCTGGGGAACCGAAGACAATTATTACCTTATGAAACCAAGGTCCTCTCAGGATCCTTCCACCCACTCACAGACCCAAGCCATAGGCCAGGCCTCTAGACCCCCACCCCTATCTAAAGAGTGAAGAGAGCAGAGACATAGAGGGACCTTTGAGTGGGACTGTGATATCAGACAAAACTTTCTGGCATCGACAACAGGGACAAGGCTGCTCCTATGTAGAACAATGTCATTAGTAGGGGATTTACCATCATGGAAGTCAAGTCAATATCTAGGAAAACCAGGACTGTTGGCAGAGATCCATTATGTGTGCAAGAACCAAGGTCTCCCAGAAGTCTACACACTGTGCAACAGCCTTACCCCAAAGTACAAGGAAGGACATCAAATCTCAAAACACAGCAAGGCCCCCAGGACATTAAGCAAGGCATTAAGATCACTATGACTCATTAGCCCAGATGACAGACCTCAAGCCTGCAAAAACATGGGCTGCCCATTCTTGAAGGTTAAGATCACAGCAAACAGCTGTACTAAAGCTGCACACTCCAGCTGGATCACCCTGAACCTGAGGTCCACAATCCCCATGACCGCAATGGGTTGTCCTCCAGCTCTACTGGGTTTTGTTTACTTTATCTCCATGACCACCCTGCTAAGCAAGTGCGTGGGCCCCGCAATGCTTCCTCATCGACTGGTTGTAGATGTGGTGGTCTCTGCTGTTTATCTCATGTCAATGGAAAGAATTGCCTTTTCCAAAGCTTGATTCTCACCCTCCTTCCAACTTTCATGCCTATAGGCACTGGGGACAGCTTCAAGAAACTGCAGAGCAGGTAGGAAAACCATCACCAACACAGAAAGCAGGAGGTGCTATGGGGTCCAGCTCACACCCAGGCAAGCAGAAGTATTCTTGGGAGCATCAGGCTATCTTCTGCTTTGGACAGACTCTGCTCCACTACCTGCCCTATAGGAGGTTACATGAGACACTGAAGATGTCCTAAAAGGACATCTGAAGTCACAGCACTATCTGCCACCTACAAACCTACTCCAGGGCTAAGCAGGTCCTCCTCTACCGTGGCAGGAGTAGGCTGCAATCTCAGCAGGTGGGTAGAACCAAAGAACAAGAGGAGCAAATGCTGGACACTCTCCTCTGTGCGACTTTCTGTGACTGTCCATGCTTTACTTTTGAGGCCATATATCTCTGTGTTGACATGCACACAGGGAAAAGAGGATGAGCTCATGGGGCTCCAGGCCTTTGGATAGCAATGAGCAATACAGCACACTGATAGGAGATGATCACAGTTTATTCATGGCAGCAGCAACTTCCCCATCCTCGGCCCTGAGGGTTGTCTCCTGAGAGTGCTCAGGCATCCTAGTTTCTTCCCTGCCTGCAGGTTCTTCCCAGTGGTGACTAAGTATCATGAGTCTGAGTAGACCAGGATCAACCTATACAACCAGAACCATCCCTGAGATTCTGCTGTGCTCTTTGAAAACCCTGAGAATGACAACATTGGAGATGAGGTACTGGCATAGCCCCCTCTGTCCACCTTTGGCCTTGTCACTAGCCTTTTTCTAGACCTGTTCCTGTCCTGGAGGGTGAAGGGAAACTTCGGGGGGTCATGAAAGTTGGGTCTACCCCTTTTAAATGGGATGCAGGACATCTTGGAGAGTTTGTAGGAGTACATAAAAATGACCCAAGCCAGGGGTCAGTTCTCAGCACTGCCATGCCCACTGATGTTCTGCTTCATCCACAGGATTTGGTAGCCTGAGTGACAATGAATTACTGGTATAAGTCCCATTCTGAGAGTGTCCACAACTTGGCCACATCTGGGACTCTATGTGGACCTCTGGACCTTGGACTTCTATGGCATCCTATAATACCCACATGCAATGGCCACAACTATGTCAGTCAATGGATCCCTGAAGACAGGGTCTGCCTGATGCTCTTCTTTTAGGCGACATGGAACCGACAATCCTATGTGAAGAATCTGGCCCAGCTCCTGTCTAAGAACTCCAGGACCCCACAAGGGAAAACAATAAATTCTTCAGCTTAGATTTTTCTCTCCAGTGACAGTCTAAGGCATGCACAGGCTGAAGAAACAGCAGGACAGCTGGGACAGGGTCCTTCCTGCCTCCATCTGTACCTAGGAGGTGAGGCTATTCCACAACCCTCTGTGCACGAGTCTTTCCAGGAAACAACTGGTCTCCCAGGAGTGCTGACATAGGCTTACAGATCCACAAGAGGAACAAGATCCAGCCAGAGACAGCAAGAACATCTAACACCAGGGATAACCAGACGGCGAAAGGCAAACGCAAGGATCTTACCAACAGATACAAAGACTACTTGGCATCATCAGAACCAAGTACTCCCACCACAGCAAGTCTTGGATTCCCCAACACACTGGAAAAGCAAGACTCAGATTTAAAATTGTATCTCATGATGCTAATAGAGGATTTCAAAGAGGACACAAATAATTCCCTTAAAGAAATACAAGAGAACACAGGTAAGCAGGTAGAAGCCCTTAAAGAGGAAACACAAAAATCCCTTAAAGAATTACAGGAAAACACAATCAAACAGGTGAAGGAATTGAACAAAACCATCCATGATCTAAAAATGGAAGTAGAAACAATAAAGAAATCACAAAGGGAGACAACCTCTGAAGATAGAAAACCTAGGAAAGAAGTCAGGAGTCATAGATGCAAGCATCACCAACAGAATAGAAGAGATACAAGAGAGAACTTAACGGGCAGAAGATAGCATAGAAAACATTGACACAACAATAAAAAAAATACAAAATGCAAAAAGATCCTAACCCAAAACATCCAGGAAATCCAGGACAAAATGAGAAAACCCAATCTAAGGATAATAGGTACAGAAGAGAGTGAAGATTCCCAACTTAAATGGCCAGTAAATATATTCAACAAAATTATACAAGAAAATGTCTCAACCTAAAGAAATATATGCCCATGAACATACAAGAAGTCTACAGAAGCCAAATAGATTGGACCAGAAAAGAAATTCCTGCCCCACCCCCAGTCACATAATAATCAAAACACCAAATGCATTAAACAAAGAAAGAATATTAAAAGCAGTAAGAAAAAAAAGGTCAAGTAGCATATAAAGGCAGGCCTATCCGAATGACACCGGACTTCTCACCAGAGACTATGAAAGCTAGAAGATCCTGGGCAGATGTCATACGGACCCTAAGAGAACACAAATGCCAACCCAGGCTACTATACCCAGCAAAACTCTCAATTACCATAGACAGAGAAAGCAAGATATTCCATGACGAAACCAAATTTACACAATATCTTTCCACAAATCCAGCCCTACAATGGATAATAAATGGAAAAAATCCAACACAAGGAGGGAAACTACACCCTAGAAAAAGCAAGAAAGTAATCTTTCAACAAAACTAAAAGAAGATAGCCACATGAACACAATTCCAACTCCAATAACAACAACAATAAAAAAAACAGGAAGCAACAATTACTTTTCTTTAATAACTCTTAATAACAATAGACTCAATTCCCCCAATAAAAAGATAAGACTAACAGACTGGTTATGTAAACAGGACTCAACATTTTGCTGCATACAGGAAACCCACCTCAGTGACAAAGACAAACACTACTTCAAAGTAAAAGGCTGGAAAGCAATTTTCCAAGCAAATAATCCCAAGAGAAAAGCTGGAGTAGCAGTTTTAATATCGAATAAAATTGACTTTCAACCTAAAGATGTCAAAAAAACTAAGGAGGGACACTTCATACTCATCAAAGGTAAAATCTACCAAGATGAACTCTCAATTCTAAGCATCTATGCTCCAAATGCAAGGGCACCCACATTCATAAAAGAAACTTTACTAAAACTCAAAGCACACATTGTACCACACACAATAATAGTGGGAGACTTCAACACCCGACTATCATCAATGGACAGATGATGGAAACAGAAACTAAACAGAGACACAGTGAAAACTAACAGGAGTTAGGAAACAAATGAAATTAACAGATATCTACAGAACATTTCATTCTAAAACAAAAATATATATACCTTCTTCTCAGCACCTCATGGTACCTTTTCCAAAATTGACCAAATAATCGGTCACAAAATAAGCCTCAACAGATACAAGAAGATAGAAATAATCCCATACATCCTATCAGATCATCACGGACTAATGTTGCCCTTCAATAACAACATGAACAACAGAGAGCCCATACATAGAAGCTGAACAATACCCTACTCAATGAAAGCTTGGTCAAGGAAGAAATAAAGAAAGAAATTAAAGACTTTTTAGAGTTTAATGAAAATAAAGATACAACATTCCCAATCTTATGGGACACAATGAAAGCAGTGCTAAGAAGAAAATTCATACTCTGAGTGCCTCCAAAAAGAAACTGGAGAGAGCATATACACCAGCAATTTGACAGCACATATGAAAGCTCTAGAACAAAAAAGAAGCAAATTCACCCAAGAGGAGTAGATGGCAGGAAATAATCAAACTCAGGGCCGAAATCAACCAAGTGGAAACAAAAAGAACTATACAAAGAATCAACTAAACCAGGAGCTGGTTCTTTGCAAAAATCAACAAAATAGATAAACCCTTAGCTAGACTAACTAGAGGGCACAGAGACAGTATCCTAATTAAGAAAATTGGAAATGAAAAGGAAGTCATAACAACAGAAACTGAAGATATTAAAAAAAAATTATCAGACCGTACTGCAAAAGCCTATATGCAACAAAACTGGAAAACCTGGATGAAATGGACAGTTTCCTAGACAGATACCAGGTAGCAAAGTTAAATCAGGATCAGATAAATGATCTAAACAGTCCCATATCTGCTCATAAAGTAGAAACAATCATTAATAGTCTCCCAACCAAAAAAAAGCCCAGGACCAGATGAGTTTAGTGTAGAGTTCTTTCTATCAGATCTTCAAAGAAAATCTAATATTAGTAGTCCTCAAACTATTCAACAAAATAGAAAAAGAATGTACTCTACCCAATTCGTTCTATGAAGCTATAATTACTCTGATACCTAAACCACACAATGACCCAACAAAGAAAGAGAACTTCAGACTAATCTCCCATATGAATATCAATACAAAAAATACTCAATAAAATTCTCGAAAATTGAATCCAAGAACGCATCAAAACAATCATCCACCATGATCAAGTAGGATTCAGCCCAGGGATGCAGAGATGGTTCAATATACGGAAATCCATCAACGTAATTCACTATATAAACAAACTCAAAGAAAAAAACCATATGATCATCTCATTACATGCTGAGAAAGCATTTAACAAAATCCAACATCCCTTCATGATAAAAGTCTTGGAAAGATCAGGAATTCAAGGCCCATACTTAAACATAGTAAAAGCAATATACAGCAAACCAGTAGCCAACATCAAACTAAATGGAAGAAACTTGAAACAATCCCACTAAAATTAGGGACTAGACAAGGCTGCCCAGTCTCTCCCTACCTATTCAATATAGTACTTGAAGGCCTAACCAGATCAATTAGACAACAAAAGGAGATCAAAGGGATATGAATTGGAAAGGAAGAAGTCAAAATATCACTATTTGCTGATGATATGATAGTATACTTAAGTGACCCCAAAAATTCCACCAGAGAATTCCTAAACCTGACAAACAACTTCAGCAAAGTATGTAAATATAAAATTAACTCAAACAAATCAGTGGCCTTCCTCTACACAAAGGATAAACAGGCTGAAAAAGAAATTAGGGAAACAACACCCTTCACAATAGTCACAGATAATATAAAATACCTTGGTGTGACTCTAACTAAGCAAGTGAAAGATCTGTTTGACAAGAACTTCAAGTCTCTGAAGAAAGAAATCGAAGAAGATCTCAGAAGATGGAAAGATCTCCCATGCTCATGGATTGGCAGGATTTATATAGTAAAAATGGCCATCTTTCCAAAAGCAATCTACAGATTCAATGCAATCCCCATCAAAATTCCAATTCAATTCTTCACAGAGACAGAAAGAGCAATTTGCAAATTTATTTGGGCTAACAAAAAACTTAAGATATTGAAAACTATTCTCAACAATAAAAGAACTTCTGGTAGAATAACCATCCCTTACCTCAAGCTGTACTACAGAGCAATTGAGATAAAAAACTGCATGGTATTGGTACAGTGATAGGCAAGTAGATCAATGGAATAGAATTGAAGACCCAGAAATGAACCCATGCACCTATGGTCACTTGATCTTTGACAAAGGTGCTAAAACCATCCAGTAGAAAAAACACAGCATTTTCAATAAATGGTGCTGGCTTAACTGGAGGTTAGCATGTAAAAGAATCCAAATTGATCCATTCTTATCTCCTTTTACAAGGCTCAAATCCAGTGGATCAAGGACCTTCACATAAAACTAGATACACTGAAATTAATAGAAAAGAAAGTGGGGAAGAGCCTCCAGCACATGGGCACAGGGGAAAATTTCCTGAACAGAACACCAATACCTTATGCTCTAAGGTCAAGAACTGACAAATGGGACCTCATAAAATTACAAAGTTTCTGTAAGGCAAAGAACATTGTCAATAGGACAAAACATCAACCGACAGACTGGGGAAAGATCTTTACCAATCCTACATCCAATAGAAGGCTAATATCCAATATATACAAAGAACTCCCGAGAACCAAATAATCCTATGGAGTACAGAGCTAAACAAAGAATTCTCAACTGAGGAATACTGAATGACTGAGAATCACCTAAAGAAATATTCAACATCCTTAGTCATCAGGAAAATGCAAATCAAAACAACCCTGAGATTCCACCTCACACCAGTCAGAATGGCTAAGATCAAAAACTCAGGTGACTGCAGATGTTGTTGAGGTTGTGGAGAAAGAGGAATATTCCTTCATTGCTGGTAGGATTGCAAGCTGGTAAACCCCCCTGGAAATCAATTTGGCTGTTCCTCAAAAAGAAATGGACATAGTACTACCTGAGGACGCAGCTATACCACTCCTGGACATATACCCAGAAGATGTTGCAACATGTAATAAGGACACATGCTCCACTGTGTTCATAGTAGCCTTATTTATAATAATCAGAAACTGGAAACAACCCAGATGTCCCTCAAAAGAGGAATAGATACAGAAAATGGTATACTACTCAGCTATTAAAAACAATGAATTTATGAAATTCTTAGGCAAGTGGATGGATCTGGAGGATATCATCCAGGGTGAGGTAACCCAGTCACAAAAGAACACACATCAAAACAACACACATGGTATGCACTCACTGATAAGTGGATACTAGCCCAGAAGCTGGGAATACCCAAGATATAATCCATAAACCACATGAAACTCAAGAAGAAGAAAGACCAAAGTGTGGATACTTGGATCCTTCTTGGAAGAGGGAACAAAATACTCATGGAAGGAGTTACAGAGACTAAGTGTGGAGCAGAGACTGAAGGAATGACAATCAGAGACTGCTCCACTTGGGGATCTACCCCATATACAATCATCAAACCCAATCACTATTGTGGATGCCAACAAGTGCTTGCTGACAGGAGCCTAATGTAGCTGTCTTCTGAGAGGCTCTGTTGGTGCCTGATAAATACAGAAGTGGATGCTCACAGCCATTCATTGGACTGAGCATAGGGTTCCCAATGAAGGAGCTAGAGAAAGGACCCAAGGAGCTGAAGGGGTTTATAGCCCCCTTAGGAAGAACAACGGTATGAACCAACCAGTACCCCCAAAGCTCCCAGGGAATAAATCACCAACCAAAGAGTACACATGGTGGGACTCATGGCCCCGACTGCATATGTAGCAGAGGATGCCTAGTCAGTCATTAATGGGAGGAGAGGCCCTTGGTCCTGTGAAGGGTCTATGCCCCAGTGTAGGGGAATGCCAGAGTCATGAAGCGGGAGAGGGTGGGTTGGTGAGCAGGGGAATGGGGAGGGAATAGGGGTTATTTTCAGAGGGGAAAGCAGAAAAGGGGAGAACATTTGAAATATAAATAAAGAAAATATCTAAGAAAAAAAAGAAAAGAATTCTTTAGCTTCCACCCAAGTATGCAGCTTCTTAGCAGCAAGGGAGGGTATGGGCCACAGACTCGGATGAGTTTCCATGGGTACCACCTGTATTTGTCTACTACACCCAAAAATGACCTTCATGACCAAGAAAAAGAAAGCCTCCTGCAACATGGATTTCCATATCAGATCTCTTACATACCTGAGGCTTTCAGCTTCCTCTCAGCATGGCTGCTGGGGAACTGTCCCACTTGATTGATGGATCTACCTAGGGAAGTTGCTGTGGGGGAGTCTAATGAAGCAGCAACATCTTCACACTCTGACCACCAGTCCAATGCCAGGGCTCACCCTGGAGTCCTGGAAACTCAGGAAAGACTGTGCCTCGGAGTGCTCTGGCCACCCAGGAAAGACTGTGCTAACTCATTAATCCCATCATCATATCATCATCATCATCATCATCATCATCATCATCATCATCATCATCATCATCATCATCATCAATAGTAGTAGTAGTAGTAGTAATAGTAGTAATAGTAACAGCAATAGTTTGTAGACAAGTGACTTCCAATCTCTATGGAAGAACAGTTCAACAAGCTAGGGCCCAGCTGTACTGTGTTGCCAAGTGATAAAGAAAGCATGGATTAGGTCACTGTGAAACCCTGTAAGGTATATTAAGTAGGAGAAAAGATGGCAGAGAATAGCATGTGCAGTAAACTAATTTTTATATGAGATGAGATGAGATTGGAATAAAAAGTCATCTTTCCTCTCCTCTCCTCTCCTCTCCTC